>JARHVA010003340.1:512500-745000 GCA_037957365.1 Torreya grandis
ATTTTCCATTATAGCCTCCCTGTTAGTCTTAGTAGCCTGGTTCTTCTACCAGATGTGTAGAGTATATTTGCATTTTTCTTGATTTTGAGAGTGGATGTGGAAGGTCAACCTTTATTTTGGTGTATCACCTCTTTAGAATAGGCAGTTTGTTTTCATGCATTTCTTCCCCCTTTTCATCCCCCCCAATTTATATCTGTATATAGCTATATATAGCTGTATATTAATTATTTTTGCACTACCTAAAACAAACAAGATACATCAGAGGGAACTATCCCATACCTAGAGACTCTCCTCTCCTGCTTCATTGTCCCATAGGCAAGAGAGGAGTCTCAATGTTGTGGGGAGAGGGCAGGAACCTATTTTCCTACCGCTGGGTGCACATCTCCAGTCGTCAATAGTTTTGGCACGCTCGGTGGGACTATGTTTTTTATCAGTTCTTAACACAGTAGTATTTCAGGATTGATGTTGGTCCTGCTACAATCATTTCAAAGATTTATAGCATCTGGCGACTCCACTGGTAAGAGCTCAGTTCTTTATTTTAAGACCAGTCACTTAAACTTTTATGCCAAAAGTCACCACAAGGTCAGCTTCAAGGGGGGTTCCTTTTGTTTTCATTGAGATACCTTTAAACTCTGCTAAAAGGCTTAGGTTTGAAAGAACCCATCCTTATCCATTAGTAAACCCTCTTAGACTTTTTGCTAGGAACACCAACCTAGCTCAGCCACAGTTACAGCCCATTCCAACCATGGCATTGCCTTTTATGGCTTTTTGCGGTGAGAGCCCCTTAAACCTCCCACGCTATGATCTGATTCCTTCTTTTGATGGAATGGGACCTATTACAATTGTTGAGCATATCAAGAATATTTCCAACCTTTGCAATATTCACAATATAATAGAAGAAAACATTGCCATCAGACTGTTAGCTTTGTCTCTGAAAGGGAAGGCTCTTGATTGGTATGGCACCTTACTTGTGAATTCTGTACATTCCTGGAATGAATTGGGCACCCATTTAACTGGTCATTTTGGGGAAAAAAGTGATGGCCTTTCTCTTGTTGATCAGCTGACGACTATAAAGAGAGCTCCACACGAGTATATGCAGGACTTCAACACGCATTTTCAAAAGACTTGGGATAGAATTCCCATCCTGGTAAGGCTGACTCCCAACTACGCTTTCTTGTTTTATTTTAAAAGCATTAAACAATGATATTGCAGTAATGATCTAATCTATGGGAGGGCATATATTGCCTGTTGCTTATGATATTGCCATAACAGCTAAAAATTGCTTCGTACAAGCCAAAAAAATTGCTCTTAGACCTAACATGCCACTTTTCCCAGAGATGTTGCCCCCTATATAGACTATTGTTCCCACCATTGCTCCCCTACCCACCATTAAGAAGCCAGTTGTTGTTCTGTCAAATGAACTACATGAGGTTAAAAGCCTGTTACAAAACATGTCAAACAAACTTGTAGCCCTTAAGAGACAACAAGCTCAAAATAATAAGCCAAATCCAAGATATCAACATTATGGTCTAGCACCTAAAAACCCTTTTCAAGGCTATAATTAAAGACAAGGTCAGCTCACTCAGACCAGGCCTTATCAAAATTATAACTTAGGCCCCTATTCATCATCTAAAGCCATGGTGCCTACTCAGAACAATCTAGTGCAGGAGCAGCTAGGTTGTTCGACCATGGGAAATGGTCAACAGTAAGCTGTCCATACGAATGAAATGATGAATTTTTTCTAGAATTTAGAAAACTAGGTTGCTAATCATTCCCAATTTTTTGAGTTTCTAGCTCAGTGCAGCATGAGTAACAATCAAACTCAGCCAAATTCTACCTTGATAAATCATGAAGAGGGCGAGCTCTGTGTAGTTAATCATGGAACCACTACAGGTAATTAGGTTGATTACGTTGCAACCAACACAAGATTTAAAAGAAGAGAAGTTGGAGAAGTGCAGGCTTCCCCTCAGGCAGCGACAAATCCTCCACCACACCCTTTTCAAAGGGCCCCAATTTTTGGTCAACCGTCCGTACCTCTAGCTCCTCAGTCTACAGCTCCAGTCGAGATTAGCCCAAAGGAAAGCACGAAGGGAATCAGCCCCCAAGTGAATAGAGTTAATCAAATGAAGAAATTGCATGTGAATATTTCTCTATGGGATTTGTTCTCTCCCAGGACAAAGGGACGCATTGAAGAAAGAATTGCATGAGCTAGATCGACAAGCCATCCCAACAGACACTAATAATGTCTTAATGATGAATGGGTAGCCTTTTGCTTCAAATCAGGTAAAGAAAGAAGAAAGGACTTCCCCCTTTTATGTATCTTTGATCATAGGGGATTTCTTAGTACATAATTGCATAATCGATAGTGGGGCAAGCACTTCAGTAATGCCCAAGTGCATTGCTGATAAGATGGGATTAAAGTATAAAGCAATGAACAAAGGAGTCTTGCAACTAGATGGGATGCCTGCAAAGATGGTCAAAATCCTAAAAGGACTGAGTTTAACATTGCATGCATGCTCATCATTCTCAATCCCCCATGATATAGTGGTAGTGGATGTTCCTCCATATTTCACAATATGTTTGTCTAGGGACTTTACGTCTGAGATAGGTGGCTATCTAGCAGTGAACTAGTCATATCTAGTTTTCAGAACCAAGTATGGGACCAAAGTGAAAATTGAATCTGAGCCACTCTACAAGGACCACCTAGAGCCCTATTCACCCAAGGTAGCGAATGTCAGTTACACTATCATCGATCTAGAAGAGTCTCAGATGGACAAATCTTCATCTTCTACTCTTGAAGGAGTCGCAGATCTACTCTTAGATGAGTGGGGGAGCGATAACTTTGTGAATGATCCTTATAAGTTTATTGAAGAGTCAGACCTTGGCATCTATTGCTTGCATGAAGAAGGCACTATCATGCCCAATATAATGAAGGAGAACAAAGAAGACCTCAGCCTATGGCAGCTGTACTTTGACAGTTCTAAAAGTAAATTGGGCACTAGTAGTGGGGCAATGTTAGTTTCCCCTTCAAAAGAAAGGTACTTTTTAGCTTTCCATTTCTAGTTCTCTTGCACATGTAATGTTGCAAAATATGAGTCTTTGATTCATGGACTTGAGTGGGCAAGAAAGAGAGGGATCAGGTAGTTACAAATCTTGGGGGACAGTGAGCTAATTGTGAACCAAATAAGAGGCCCAAACTTGACCAAGAACTCCTTGCTGAAGTCTTACAAGCACAGAGTCTGGGACTTGATGGAGGATTTCCTTATTGTTAACATTACCTCGATTCCCAGGGAACAGAATAAGTAGGCCAACAAGTTGGCAGCTATTGGTGCCCAATTTGATGTTTCAAAAGAGATAAGCAGGGATTGTGGTTTGTGCCATTTAAAAGTGGTAGTTCGGCCTTCAATTCTGGATAATGTTACAAATTGGCAGGTCTTTGAAAGTGACCAGAAGATAGCTCTCTTCTTGTAGGAAGAAGTTGAGTTTGCAGTCCATAATCAAGCAAAATTGCAACAGCAATACAAAAATTAGATTATTCAATTGAAGAACAATAAACTCCCTAAGGGTCTGGTCACACTTGAAAGTATTTTTAACAAAGATGACCAACTAAGAAATGACAAAACATGCATCACTACCAGAGAGGAGAATTATGAAAAAGTTGAAATCTTCAAGGACAAGCTGCTAGTGCTTGGTAAGGTTTGCACATTTCAAGAAAGGCAAGCTTTCATTCTACTGTGTCAGGAGTTCACTGACGTCTTCACCTGGAATTATAGCGACTTGAAAGGCTTTGATCCAAGACTCGCCCAGCACACCATTGAATTAGAGGAAGGTGCAAAACTAGTCACACAAAAATAGAGGCCTATTAATCTGATGATCAAACTCCTTATGCAAAAAGAATTGGTCAAGTTGATTGAGTCTGGCATTATATTTCTGATCAAACATTCCTCATGGTTGGCCAATTTGGTTCTAGTTAGAAAGAAAAATGGGGAGATCAGGCTGTGTATCGACTTTAGAGACCTTAATAAAGTCTCTTTAAAGGATCATTATCCCCTCTTGAACATGGAGTAAATTCTCCAAAAGGTAACTGGTTCTAAATGTTTCTCCCTCCTGGATGGTTATTCAAGATATAATCAGATTCTGGTGCGAGGCTGCAACCAATACAAAACAACCTTCACCACTAAATGGGGAACATTCACCTACCAGAAGATGCCTTTCAGGCTATCCAATGCTGGTGCTACCTTCCAGTGAGCCATGGACATGGCTTTCAGTGGTTTGATAAATAAGAATGTGCTGGTGTACCTCGATGATATAACAGTTTTCTCCAAGGAGGTGGGCCAGCACATGGAGCACCTCAGGCAGATTTTTGAGAGGTGCAGGGAATTTGGCATCTCCCTAAATCCAAAGAAATGTGTATTTGTAGTTCATGAGGGGAAACTTCTTAGCCACATTGTGTCTAAGGAAGGTTTGTCTATTGACCCTGAGAGGGTCCACTCCATTCTAGAGATGTCCCTACCAAAGCACAAGAAAGGCCTGCAGAGTTTCTTTGGCCAAATAAATTTCATTCAGAGCTTCATTTCAAACTTTGCTGAAATAGTCAAACCCCTAACCTCTATGCTGAGGAAGGGTGAAGAATTCAAGTGGACAATGCCAAGAAAAGATAGCTTTAAAGCTATCAAATAGGCTTTAACCCAGGCTCCTGCTCTAATCAGCCCTGACTTCAATAAATACCTCAACTCTATACCTTCAGCAATGGAGAAGTGATATCTATTATGCTTACTCAAGCAAATAGTGATGACCTCGAGCAACCACTTGCCTTCTTCAGCCAAGGGTTAGAGGACTTCAAAATTAGGTACACCTATGTAGAGAAGCAAGTCTTGGTAGTAGTGCACAGTCTGAAGAAATTTAGATATATGATGTCAAACAATAGGATCCATCTCATGGTTCCACATCCTGGCATCAAGGATTTCTTAACCAATCGAGATTTAAATGAGAAAAGAGCAAGATGGATCACCAAAGTGATGGAATATGACATAGACATCAAAATCACCAAGTTGGTGAGAGGAAAGGGCCTGTGTGAATAGCTAGTTATAGATTTGAGACAAAAGGGTGAAGATAGCTTGTTGATCCATGACACAGCCACTGTAGAAGAACTAGCTATTGTAAGAGATTAGACGCTAAAAATGAGGCACTTCCTTCTTACAGGCGAATGTCCATAGGGTCTCAGTAGGGCCAAAAGAAGGTATTTTAAACTGCAGTCCCTTCCTTATGTTTTGATTGATGGAGTATTATTTAGGAAGGATCTCTCTGGGGTTCTCCTAAGATGCATTGAACCCAGTCAGGCTGACAAGGTATTGGCTGAGTTTCACGATGGGCCAGCAGGCGGCCATTTTTCCCCTAAGACCACAACAACAAAAATAATGAGAGCTGGCTATTTTTGGCCCACTCTTTTCAAGGATACCTATGCCTAGGTAAGTAAATGCCAGAAGTGTGCACTTTTTGATGGAAAACAATGATTGGCTGCCATGCCCTTACAGCCCATTCAAGTTGAACAACCATTCATGCAGTGGGGCCTAGATTTCATAGGGATGATCAATCCTCCCTCAAGTGCCAGACACAAATGGGTCTTGACTGCTACGGATTATTTCACCAGGTGGGTGGAAGCCATTTCTTTGAAGGAAGCAAATGAAAGCACAGTCTTGGATTTCTATGAAGGCCTAGTGACACATTTTGGGGTCCCGACCACTATAATTTCAGATAATTCCTTGGCTTTTCTGGGAACCAAAACTAGTGAATGGGTGCTAAGGTATGGTATATACCTCAACACTTCATCAAATTACTACCCACAGGGGAATGGGCTAGCTAAGTCCACTAACAAAAATATGATCAGGATTATAAAGAGGACCATGGAAGAAAATCTAGAAAACTTGGCATGCCAAGTTGAAAATAGCTCTATGGGCCGATCGTATCACTCTGAAGAGATCAATCAGAAATTCTCCATATACACTTGTATATGGAAAGGAAGCTAGGCTTCCCATCTCACTTGAACTGCCATCATTAGATCTCACCCATCAGTTGCAATTAGAAGAAGGAAGTAGTATGGAGGTCAGATTGTGCGAACTAATGGAACTCCAAGAGGTAAGGAATCAGGCCATGGTCTCTATGATCAGTCACCAACAATAGGTGAAAAGACATTTTGACAAGAAATCTTCATCAAAAAACTTTGCTGAAGGAGACATTGTCTTAAAATGGGACTAAGATAGAGCTAAGCCCAAAAAACATGCAAAATTTGATGCCCTCTGGAGCGGTCCTTATATGATTACTCAGTGCAAGTAGTATAACACGTTCCAACTCTCCAAGTTGAATGGCTAAGAATTGTGTATCCTAGTCAACGGGATACATATGAAGCATTGCCACTAATTTTTGGTTTGGTTGTACATAGTTTCCCTTGTTTTCTCTCATGCTTTCCCTAAGTGCAGTTTGCACAGTTAGTTGTTTTTAGTCTTGTGTGTTTCCCTTTGCATATGGGGGTAAATTCTATATTTTGATCCTAGGATCTTTTGGGCTGTTATTAATTCTTTCAAGCTACATCTGACTATGTGCCCAATGGATATTCAAAGGCAACTGGGTCCTAAACATAGCCGGCATGTTTCCCCTAGGAGTTGCCAATTTGATGACCAATTTTTCCCACAGGAAAAATCTCGATCACCTTCTGCACTCACTTTGCATGGCCAGTTAATTTTGGGTTACAAGGTCCACCTTCAAGGTTCAATAGCTCTGTTTCAAAGCATTGGCTCATCGGCCTCATTCGTTGGCATTCAAAATAGCATAAGGTAGAGTCTTCAAATGTTCACAAAAGGGGAGAGGAAAAAGCTGAGGCACTTAACACTAAGGCAAAAGGAGGGCAGACATTTAGAAGAACAATGCAGTTAGTGGCAAAATTGTTGCTCACAACACAAACAGAGAAAAGAAAGGTAGCTAACTCGACTGATGTCGACATAATAGCCATGCATACACGGCTGATGTCGGCAAAACTGCCATGCATGACAATAAATTGGCTGACATCGGCAAAGTCCCGCATGCAGTCCACAACATTGGGTGGCAAATTTACTGCTCACAACATCAAGCAGCAAAAAAGCCCTGTAAAACACAAAAAAAGACCCACCCAGTGGGTAGAGGAGCAAGCTGCATGTAAAATGAGGTAGCAAGCATGGTCCCAGCAAATTTATGATGTTAGCTACAGTGTTTTTTCCCTCTTCCCAATGAGACTCCTCTTGGCTTTTCCATATAAATTGGTAGACTTGGCCATTTTAAAGGGATCTTCTCCAATTTTGTAAAGAGCACAACTCTCCAAATTCTCCACCTGAATCAATAAAATATAGTTTTTGCCTCCATATTGGATAGATTTGTTGTGTATGTCATGAGTGTTATTTGTGTTTAGTCATTATCTTTGATGCTTTCACAGGTTAATGCCAATAGACCAGCCATCTACAAGGTGCTAGTTCTGTAGCTGAAAGGAGAAGAGCAATATTTGAGAAGGATAAAATAGAGGAAGTTGTTTGTAAGTGTGCATTCCATAGTACCTTGGTAAACCTCTATTATGTATTTTCCATTATAGCCTCCCTATTAGTCTTAGTAGCCTGGTTCTTTTGCCAGATGTGTAGAGTATATTTGCATTTTTCTTGATTTTGAGAGTGGATGTGGAAGGCCAACCTTTATTTTGGTGTATCACCTCTTTAGAGTAGGCATTTTGTTTTCATTCATTTCTTCCCCCTTTTCATCCCCCCCAATTTATAGTTGTATATAGCTGTATATAGTTGTATATCCGTTATTTTTGCACTACCTGAAACAAACAAGATACATCAGAGGGAACTAGCCCATACCTAGAGACTCTCCTCTCCTGCTTCGCCATCCCACAGGTGAGAGAGGAGTTTCCATGTTGTGGGTAGAGGGAAGGAACCTATTTTCTTGCCGTCGGGTGCACATCTCCAATCATCAACAATAGCCAAGTCACAATAATAATTATCCATTTTGTGGAGATAAGGTAGAAAATAATCATGAGAAAAGAAAAATACATCCATAGAAAGAAATTAAATAATGAATATAATCATGTAAAAATAATACATAATGATTAATGAAAGAAATTAAACTATATAAAACACATAATATGAATTATAAAGATCCATGTAAGATAGATAAATTTTTGACATAGAGTTAAATGATATAAGATATAAAGAAAAGTAGATGCCAAGTCTAATCCAATAATCATAATTAAGATGAAAGTGAAGGAACACCATGTTTTGTTCATACATAATAATAAATCCATCCAAAAATATTATCCATAACATCTGATATGTCTCTATGAAGTTGGACTCTAACTGTAGTAATAGTCTCATCGATCCTTAGGGAAAGTTGTGAAAAGACCTCTCATTGAATCTCCTCTATAGAAAATGTAAGTATAGCAGAAGGATCATGTTCATGAGGGCCCTCATGTGAATAATACTTAATAATGGGAATATATGTTAGAAGTGAAATGGTATTTTTGGGACAGGGAATGGGAAAAACTAGTGGAGAAGGGACCATAGGTGAGGGAGAATATGTAGGTGGTGCAAGAACCATAGGTGAAGAAGGAACCATAGGTGGAGTGGTATCCATAGGTGAATAAGTGGGAGAATTATTATGTGTATTTCACATTTGAGGGGGAAGATTAGGAATAATAATGGTCATGAGGTGATCATGAAGATACTACTAGAGAATGAGGTAATGATTGGTGTGATGGTTACTACGCTGGTGCTAAAGACAATATACCTTTCCATATTAGGGAATATACTCAGGTAATAACTTAGGAATAGGTATAGATTTATATTTGGGTTGAGGAAGGGTAGGGTGAAATGTTACAATATATTATTGAAGATTTTGACAATGGGTAGAGGAATGATTATTTATGCCATGAAAGTAATAGATACATTTGTTAGTAAAATTTATGGGTCTAATAATAAAAGGAGTAGGAGTCAAGGAAGGCTAATATAACTAGAAGTATCTATTCTAATGACCAAAAACTCTATGAATGTCATAATAAGGGTGATTATCCCATTATATAGGCAAGGGATCAATTTTTGGTAAAGTAAGAAGGCCATCATCAAGTGGAGGTGAGAATAGTGGAGAGACTAGGCTCAAATTGGTTGAATAAGAAGTAGAATCATACCTAACATGAGGATCAGCTAAGGGTAAAGTGGGATTAATATCCAAACTAGGCTCAACTAAGGGAGAACTAGGATGCATATATGGACTAAGGGTAGTAGAAATCAACTCTGAGGTAAGAAGGCTATAGGGATCCTGATATTTATTAAAATAATGGGGACCAATCATAACATGATCTATAATCATGATCCTAATAGGATTTTTAAAAATTGGTGTGCTATGCAAACACTACATCTCTACCCCTTGAAAAAGAGGAATACTATTAAAATTAGGATCTATATAAGATGAAATATGATAAGAGGAATGGAAGGACTAAAACAAAGAAGAAAAAAATAAAGTATATCTCAGTATCTCTATCCCAGATAAGGCCTCTTAGAAATGGATAAATTAAAGTATAACCATAATCATAATTAGGTGTATGAATATCAATAGTATAAGTAGGTATGGTATTTTCATCAAAAGTTGTGTGATGAATATAATGTCAAGTCTCGGTTAAGACCATGGGTATATTATCGATAGGTGGTTGGAGAGAACATGGCTATAAGGATGGTAGAAGTTTAGAAATAGGATGAGGAGAGAGATTTGAAGTTTTGTTCTTGAGTTTGATCTCATTTATCTCATCATCATTAGAGTCTAAGAGGTTAGATGGCATATTTTTGATGAGTTTAGGGTGACCATAATAACCTCAAGTAGAGTTGATAGGAAAATTGAAACATTGAGATTCCTAAAATGGAACACTTGGGAAGGGTTCAAAGGTTAGACTTTTGATTACACCACATTCTTGGAATTGTTTAAAATTTCAATGGTTTGTATCTCCTTGAATCCTATAAATAACACAATTATGGGGAAACATGACACATTGGTAGGCATAAGATGCGACAACCCTCATGTGATGAGTCCAAGGGTTACCAAGCAAGATATTGTAGGAAATGGGAAAACTATATATCATAACCTTCACTCAAATAGTGATAGGTAGGACAATAATAGGTAAATACATGCAACCTAAAGGAGGCATTCACATTCAATCATAACTTTGACATGTGTTATGTGTGGATTTAAGATTGCACTCAGAATATCCAAGAGTTTTAATGAATTCAAGGGAGGAAACACAAGTACCTAAACCCTCATCAATCAAATCATGATTGACTTGGATATCACTAATTTGAATGCTTATAAAGAGGGGAAAATCATTTTCATGAAGCATAATCTCATCTGGGATCATGGAATTAATAGGGAATTTAAGAAAAAGATAAGTATCCATTGTTTCATCAAAGTGTATAGGCATATATTTACATTATTGTAGGATAATATCTTATAACCCATATAAGGTAGCTTCACATCCTACAAGGGGAAGATGAGGGATGTTCATTTCAAATAATAGTTACATCAGGTGGTTCTAATGACATATAGAAGTTTGCATGAGTTCAAGAAAGGGTATTTGAGATAGAACATTAGTAAGTTATGTGATAGGGTTATATTCATCATAATCCTTGGGTGGAATTATAGAGAGAGGTGTGTAATGTTAGAGGAGTTCATATGAATGAGGAGTATAAGTGTATGCAAACTTATGTTGATAAGATGTAGTTGATGTATTTTAAAGATGAATCAGTTGATTATATTTAGATGATTGGATATTTGATTTAGATTTGTCTAGTGATTGGTTTGAAGGAGTATTATTATAAGGTTAAATAATGTTGTCAATAGGTGTATATGTTGGGGAGATTCTAAAAAAAGTATGAGAGGTGTTATCAAATTGAGATGTTGGAATTGGTTCTTGGAAAGAAATAAGGTCCTCTTGCCCCAACTCTGTGAGGTGAGATGGGGAAGAATTTTGGATAACATGGAAAGTTTGGTATGTTTGGTGTGTGTGTGTAGGATGAGAATCAATGAAACAAACTACCTTTCACATATTATTCATATTTACCACATTCTCTTTAGGATTTTGGTCTATAAGACTTTTAACAATGTTGGTGGAAGGATTAGGCTTGTCATTATTGTCTTGATGATTAGGAAAAAGGTTTTTTTAGATGGTAAGATGAGTATTATCCTCATTCAAAGATTTATTTTTATTGTTTTTCATGAGATTTTAAGGTGATTTCATAATATTTTTGGTGTTTATGAATGAGTGAATTATAATCAAAATTGAACCAAGGAGTAAATCCATAGTTAAATTATGTAATTGCCTATAAGTCTCGTGAGAGTGTTCTCAACTAGCATGAAACCAATGAAATTTATTTAGATCATACCATTATTTAATAGGGTCATTGGGGTAAATATCTCATGCAAGAGACCTTATTAGATGATTTTGGACCTGTACTAAGTATAATGGTTTATGAACATTGATTTTGTTTATTTTATAAAATTGAGGATTAGGGGTGTTGTTTAAATGGGAATCTTGTTATGTAATGGGGTTGGGAGAAATGGATTTAATATTATGAATGGTATCATATGAGTCATTGACACCATCATTGGTATCATGACTATTTTTATTTTTAAGGAGCATGTGAGTGTTGATAGGAGGTTGGGATGCCTCAAGCTAACACATGAGAAAATCTTGGCACTTGGTTTGGTCAAGGGCTTTTTCCAATATTTTTGGAGAGAGAGTCCTAACCTGATATTGTAACTTGGGATAAAGAGCATTAGTGAATAGATAAAATATATTATCATCTTCCATGTTATGCTCACACTTATTATAAAATCTCTTCCACCATTTGATGAAAGATTGTGTTGTTTTGGTTGCAAGTTGCTTGTAATTGATAAAGTGAGCCAAGGAAGTGTCTTCAGAAAGTGTTTTTCCTAAGAGCTTGGTAGTATAAAAATGGTTTAATTTGACCCAATCCTTGTAGAGATTACTAAAGTTTTTTAAAATGTAAGGTAGGATTAGTTGACCCATTGTAACTAATGGTAGGTGTGATACCTCTTATGTATATGTTTTCAATTTTAGGTTTAAGAGGTTCATTTTGAATATGTTTAATTGTTTTATTAAAAAGGGGTGGTTAGGGATGAGATTTACATGGGAATCCCTGAGGGGTGTGGGGGGCATTTTGATTTTGTGCTCCTTATGGAACCTATTGAGGCTTATTTTGAAGGTGAATAAGGTGATTCTACATTTTTATTGTACTATTATATTGAAAATCATTTATTTTATTAAGATTTTACATTAAGATTTGATGGTTTTAAATGATAGTTTAACTAGTTTTCAAGGCATGAAAAGTATTAACATTGGTATTGGTGGTTTGGGTTCCACTATGAGTAGTGACATGCATAGAACTAGTGGCTTGAGAGGCATTGGTATAAAAGGAGGCATTAGTATCATTATTAGCATGTGTAGCAAAAGATTCACTAGTAAAAGGATTGGCATTAAAAGAAAAGGAAGCACTAGTTGCATGATTACCATTTATAGCAAATGGTCCACTAGTGGAGTGATTAAGAATGAGGGGTATTTGAAAAGGCCCATTAGATGTTGAACCAGCCATGTTAATAGATATACTTGGCATAGAGATTAAATAAATCAAAAAAGAATAGGTCATAGTATGAGAAGGAGTAAAAATAGAAGGGAGAGGTTGAGAATCAAAGAATTTATTTCCCCTAAATCCATCAGAGAATGTAGGGGAAGGTGAATGGGGTTCTTCTGCTTGACCACTTATCATGAGAGTATAAATAGTTGAAGGGTCTTGTCCCCTATGTTAAGGAAACTCATTAATGAATAAAATATTTTTAAGACTATACTCTAATTTTTTATGATCTTTTGAGGAGAAAATAGGGTTGCAAACTAAAAATGAATAATGAGTCCCATAATGAGTAGTAAGAGTGGATATATGCACATTTATTTCATCTAAATTGGAAGCCACAGGCTATTTTTGGGGAAATCTATTAGGACTGGTAAATCTTATCATATATATTGAGTTAAATCATGTGTTGTCCTAAACAAATAAGTTCATTATGAGATAAATAATTTAAAAGTAATGATTTAAAGATAAAATCAAAAAATGGGATACAGATTTGAACTGGTCGACTATGTTTTGTAACCTAGGGAATATAAGAAAAATATAAGGATACATAGTCATATAGTTTAACTATGTATTTAATTTAGGAAGGATAAATTGGATAATAAATATACATAATCATTCAAGTCGACTGTGTTATACTAAATAGAGGATTGAATAGAGAGATAATAATACACAGTCATGCAGGTCGACTGTGTATTGTAGGTAAGAAGACTTAAAAATATGTAAGAGACTATATCAACTAAGATGATATGTTATAAAATAGGGGATATTTTTTAATGTAATTTTAATAATTAATTAAATCAAGAACATAATCAATTGGATTAATATGACTGATCCAATTAGAACATATAACACAAACCTTACACCAATGCTAGCCAATACAAGTTTTAAATACAACACACAATTATCAAAGAGAAAGTAGTAACTAAAAATTAAATACTAACTAGTTGGTCATCATAAGTGTTATTAATCTATAATTAAGTTTCATTTTAATGTGATATGAAAGTTGGCTAAAACAAGGAGCTAAAAATCAATATAAGGTTGGTTTAAGGACATTTGGGTTGAAAGGGATCTGTATTGACAATGGTACTAGCTTGGTAATGGGGCCTACCCCCTCACTTTATAAACCCATATAGATAAGGGTGTTAGGTGTTTTTAAAATATATACCAATAACCATGTATTTATACTTCACTATAAAACCAAGTTTGCTTTCCCTTTGGAGATGAAATCCAAGTATGTAGGCCTTGGGAAGAAAAATATGTAATTCCTTAATTTATAATAGTAAAATGTTGGTCCAAGAAACACTATATGTAAATATCACATAATAGAGTTAATTAGGTCATTATTATTCTATATAATCAAGGTCCTTAAGGAAAAAATTGAATAGATCGACTATGTCTCTTAGACAGAAGATAGACTACAGAACTACATTGACTAGGTCAACCTAGTTAGTTGTAGGGTTGTAGTTTTATAGACTGTAAACTCATGAAATATGGTACTAAAATAAGAAATAAAATGATAGATACCTTGGTGGGATTGATTAATTTTTGGATTACCAATTTTATAATGATAGGGTCAAATGTTGCTTTCAAATTCTTTCAATTAGGTCAACCAGTTTGACCAAGTTTCCAAAAGCCTATGTGTTGAAGAAGAGATAACAAACAAAGTTGACATGTTTGAATATGTTTATAGACCTATATGTTGATATAATAAAATAATATATAGATTTAAATATTTCATGCTAATATGTAATTGAAGAAGAATATTGTGTTAAACTATTGGATCTAGTAACCTATAATTGGTGAAGACCTGCATAAATAAAATAATCATTTTGAAGTGAAAGTGTGTTAAACCTACACAAATAAGGTTATAAATATACCAATTAGTTTTATACATTACTAAAAATATAATATGATGACAAAATTTATGGTGTGAAAGAAAACCTTCAAGGGTTAGAATCACATCAGGTTCACTAAAATGTATGCAAAGGGAGATGTGATTTATTTGTGTAATGAAATTACTTGAATATTCACAAAGAATGATTTTATATTACATAAAATAATAAAATATGAGAGATTAAACCATGATAATTGACAATAGAATAGAATACTAGATAATATAGAAAAATCACTTCGAGTGGGAAACCTCCACAATAACGCACTAATATCAGAATACTTAACATGATGATTAAAGACTAACCACCACCTCATATATATAGTTTACTTAGCCAAGTTTATTCCATAGGCTAACATATCTAAAAAAATATAAAAATTAAACAAGTAAATAAAAGAGGTATGTAAGCCACAAGTTGGCCACACATATCCCTAGACATGCCAATGGTTAAGGGCATAACAATCTCTTCCCCTTCAAAACAATGTTATCCTCAATGTTGTAATAAATTTGGATGCTACTACATAAATTCTTCATACTCCCATGTTGCATCTTCACATGGTATATTATTCCTTTTGATTAGGTATTCTTTAATTGCTCTAGAATGTAGTTGCTTGGTGCATCATTGACGGATCACCTCAAGATCAAGAATAACTCTACCTTCCTCATCCAATTATGGTAATTATATTTGAATGATAACTCTATTTCCAATGACTTTCTTTAGCATGATACATGAAATACTACATGTATGTGAGTGGATGAAGTAAAATCTAACTTTTAAGCTACACTTCTATGTTGATCTACTTGTTACTTCATGTGATTCTAGGTCATAACTAAATTTTTACACAAACTTGCAAGGAGTTCCTATTGATGGTGAATATGCTATTAAATTGCACAAACCTTAGGATGGACCTTTAAGGTTGAAGTGATGGATGGAGGGTGGTATCCATATAGTGCTACAAAAGGATAAATTTTGGAAGAACTATAAATAGAAGTATTATACCACCATTCAGCAAGTGGCAGCCAATGAACCCATTTATCTTGTTTATCAAAAACAAAACAATAGAGATATCTTTCTAGACATTTGTTGACTACCTTAGTTTGTCCATCAAATTGAGGATGATAGGATGAACTATGAGCCAATTGGGTGCCTAAACATGTAAATAACTCAATCCAAAAATTACTAGTAAAAATGGAATCTCTATCACTAACAATGATCTTAGGGGTCCTATGCAATTTTTGAACTATACTGAGAAAAGTATAAGCTACTATAATAGCAACAAATGGCTGGGATAATTAAAAAAAATGAGCATACTTACTGAGATGATCTACAACAACCATGATAACATTTTGACCATCAGATCTTGATAACCCTATAATGAAATCCATAGATACTTATTCCCAATGTTGGCTAGGGATAGATAAAGGCTATAAAATACCTAGAGTTTTGATGGTTTTTCCTTTATTTTGTTGATAGATCATACATCCAACCACATATTTTTGGACATCACCCTTGAGACCTTCCCAAAAAAATCATGTTTGATCCTATGATAGGTTTTCAAAAATATTGAATGACCCCCAATTAGATTTTCATGAAGTTATTGAAGGATTTTTTATTTAAGAAGAGAATTCTTACATAGATACAATCTATTTTTATACCATAATGCATTGCCTTTCCATGTGAATTTTTCAAATCCACCTAAACCTTGCTAAAGATTTTGAATCAAATCATGAGTAGTATGATCATGTTCCCATTTTGATTATGCTTCCTCTATCCAATCTACCCACAAAATGGTTATGGCACATAACAATGCCTTAACTAATTCATCTTTTTTGGATAGTGCATTTACCACCACATTAACCTTGCCTTTTTTGTAGACTATTTCAAAATCATAACCTATCATCTTAGTTACCCATTTCTATTTTTCTTTAGATGACAACCTTTGTTCTAAAAAATATTTAAGACTATCATGATCAATTTTTACCTAAAAGTGATGACCCATTAAATAAGGTCTTCATTGTTTGACTGCATGTAAAATAGCCATCATTTCCTTCTCATAGATGGGCTTGTGCTTATTTTTACCCTTGAGTTGGAAAATTTCAAATGCTAGTGGTCTGCCTTCTTGCATGAATATAACACCCATACCATACCTAGATGCATCACACTCAACCACAAAAGTCTTATAAAAATTAGAAGTGGCCAATACTAGAGTATTACACATAGCTAATTTTAATTATTCAAATGCCTGAGTAGCTACATCAGTCCACTAAAAGGAGTCTTTCTTTAATAAAGAGGTAAGTGGGGCTGTAATACTACCATAATTTTTGACAAATATATGATAATAACCAATAAGCCCCAAAAATCTTGAAGTTGCTTAAGTGTCTTAGGAATTGGCTAGTCTACCACTACTTAGATTTTCTTAGGATCCACTTTCACTCCTTCATAAGACACCAAATGACCCAAATATTTAACGTCACCAGCCCCAAAATTATATGTGGAAGGTTTGGCATATAATTGATTTTGCTCCAAAATGGAAGAGTACCTATTTTACATGTTGCAAATGGTCTACCTAATTTTTACTATAAATAAGGATATCATCAAAGAATACCAAAACAAATTTTCTCAAAAATGGCTTAAAAATAGTATTCATAAAACTTTGAAAAGTAGATGGTGCATTTATTAGGCCAAAAGGCATAACCAAAAACTCATAATGGCCCTCATGAGTTCTGAAAGAGATTTTGGGTATGTCTTCATCATGGATCATGATTTGATGATACCTAAAAGGTAGATCTAACTTGGTAAAATAAAGAGAACCATTCAATTCATTTAGAAAATCATCAATGATAGGAATTGGAAATTAATCTTTGATAGTGTACTTTTTGAGTTCTCTATAGTTAGGGCACATCCTCCAAGTGTCATCTTTGTTTCTCACCATGACAACTAGTGAAGAGTATTCACTTTGGCTATGGCAAATAATACCTGCATCCAACATCTCTTGTACCATCTTTTCAATTTCACTTTTTTGGGTATAGGGATACTTGTATGGCCTAATGTTTGGTGGTGTACTACCAAGAATAAGTGTGATAGCATGATCATAAATGCAGCTAGGTGGAAGTCCTTTTGGCATGTCTCCAAAAATAATGAAATGAGCATCAATTATTTGTTGTACTTTAAGAGGTGGAGATGGTTGAGTTGGTTATACTTCCATAGAAAACAAGTGAGCTACAAATCCCTCAACAACCTTATAGAGAATATTTATAATTTGATGGGAGATAACAAGTTGGGGAGATTTATCCTTTAATATTCTTAGCTCAAATGTCCTTTCTTTAGAATGAAAACACATGAATAATTATTGAAAATACATCTCAATAGTGCCCAAAGTGGTGAGCCACTAGACTCCTAGAACAATATCAGCTCCACCCATTAGAATAGCAAACATAAGAGAATCTAATAAGTAGTCTCCCATGGCCAACATAATACTATGACATTTTCCTAAACAACTAATAGTACCACCATTTGTAATCATAACCTGAAATTATGGAGCTAGATAAATGAAATACTTCAAATGAGAAATCAACTTACTATGGATGAATTTGTGTGTGCTCTTAGAATCAATCAAGATAGCACACACAAATTTCTTAAGTAAACTAATCACTTTAGGAGTTTAAAGAGTACTAATACTTGATAGGGTATGGCACGAAATAGTAGGTTGAGAGTCTTCAAATTCTTCCTTAAGAACTTTTGCATTTGCATCATGTACTTCTACATCATCTTCATCATCATTGGCCCCTTCAATGTAAAACAACTTGTTTTTAGCACAATGATGGTCTTTTCTCCATTTTATATCACAACCATAACACAACCCTTTGCCTCACTTCTCAATTTTTCATTATGTTAATTTGGTGCACTATGGAAATGATGGTGCTAAAAATTTATGATCATGACCAGTAGTGAAATTTTTCCTTTTGACCATCTATTTTTCTTCTATCATGAGTGCCTTATGGATAGCTTCTAATACATATGTTGGGATAAATATTCAAACCTTGTATTGGATGTTATCTTTGAGGCCAATAAAAAATAGATCCATCAAATTTCTCTCAGTGATATTTTCCACTTGTAAAGATAGATTTTGAAATTAATGAATATAATCCTTCACAGGTCCTATTTGCCATAGCTTAGCTAATTGGCTGAAATATTTCTTAGAGACATTATTATGATAATGGGTTTTCAAATCCTTAGTAAAAATATTTAATGTAACTATAGCACCATTATTTTTCTTTTGAGCACATAACCAATGATACCAAATGAATTGCTCAGGCTCCATATACATGGACACTACCATCACCCTTTAAGAACTAGGGATTTGATGTAGCTCAAATAAACTCTCAATTTTGTTAATCTAAGTGAGAGGATCCTTACCATAAAATTTATGCATGTCCACTTTTGGCAACATTGGTTTCATACCATCATGTGAGTTATTGAGAGGAGGATTTAAATGCTGAATTGGAGGGTTGTTAGGTTAAAACTAAGATGTGAGGTCATCTAATTGCATAGTTATATGTTGTATTTCAATTTGAACTCCATTAATCTCTCTATACATCCTTAAAACATTAGCTTGGATTACAACAAAGTCATCATGCCTCACCAAGGTTTTTATGTCCTCTTGAAGCTAAGAAATTGACGAATCTAAAGTTATAGATTCCATGTCATCGATGAAAGGAGTCTTAGGAGTTTTTGGTGCCCCTTTTCTTCCCCAAGTTGAAGGACCTACCATAAACAAAACCTAAGAGGGTTTTGACCCTGTAAAAAAAGTGTACCAAGAAATGGTACCATTGTGATCACCTTGTCAAGATGAATCCAATGATTACCTTTATGCACTAAATTAAAATTTTTGATACCAAAAAAGTTTACCAATAGAATATAGCATTATGATTGTCTCACTAAGATGAATCCAATGACTGCAAGTGTGCAAGGGGAAAAAAATTCTAGACTTTTTTTTAATTGTTTTTTTTAAAGTGTTTCGAGCAATACTGTGCTGATAGAAAAAATTAATTCTTCCTGGATTGCAAGTTATGTTTTTTCACTTTCACTACTCCCAGAAGCCATGCCTCACTAGATCTAAAATAAAACACCACAAGAAACTTTCCCAAATTGAATCTTTGATACCACTTGTAATAAAATTACTTAGATATTTGTAAATAATGATTTTCTATTATGTAAAATAAAAAATATGAGAGATTACACCATGATAATTGATAGTAGAATAGAATACTAGATAATATAGCAAAGCCACTTTTAGGGGGTAACATCCATAACAATGCACTAATAGTAGAATACTTAACATGATGATTAAATACTAACCACTACCTCCTATATATAGTCTAATTAGCCAAGGTTATTCCATAGGCTGACCTATCTAATAACAAAGAGAAATGTAAAAAGTAAATAAAAGAGGTGTGTAATCCATAATTTGGCCACACATATCCCTAGACACACCAATGGTTAAGGGCATAATAATTTATCAATCAATCCTGGCTTAGAAAAGATATATCATACTTACACTTCTAATTTTTGATACATTATATATTTTAATTCATGACCAATATGAATTCACTATACCTATCCAAGGGACCTCTTACCAAAATAATATCACTCTAGATGGATCCAAAGCCTCCAATCAAGTAAAACTATGCAATAACCCTAACTAGGTCCTATGTTTTCATATTCACTATGTAAATGACAAGTAAAGTAAATTCTAATCTAGTGCTCACCAAAGATTATGGCACAAAGTGGAGTTAATAAGCATAAAAACTAAACATGCATAGGATATATGTACTCACGTCAATGTATATGTAATCCTAATACATGTGAAAGAAGTAAAAAATCAAATTTATCTACTCTTACAAAGGAGGAACAAAATTGGGAATAATTACCTTTGAATACTAACCCATCGAACCTCAATCTCTCCTTTGGCCAAGGTGATTCACAAGAGTTTGTTTTGTTATGTAAGGATGACAAGGATAAATCAGCTTTAGGCTACATAACCTATCAATCCATCCAAAAGACTTCTCCACAAGATGATCCATATCTCCAAAGAAAGTATAAAACCCTAAGCTATGGTCCTCAAATATAATGGCGGATAAGCAAATAGAAAATATAATATTCTTCTTCTTCTTTTATAAATGATGAAATGAATGTGTATATATAGATAGATCTAACCCGAAACATTTCTAAAAGTTTAGCTGATAGAGTTAGCCTAATTAAATCTATATCATTATTAACATAACCAAACTAGATCTTGGTCTAGGTCGGCCAAGGGTCAACTTATACCCTAAATGACTTTTTTCAATTAGGGTTCAGGGTTGATAAGGATGACATTGTATTATAAACCATCAAAAAGGTTTTAGGATAGGGAGGGGCTAAGGAAGGTACAAAATGACTAGAGGAGGGTGTAAAAGAGGAGGCAAATCTTAGGGGAATGTTTTAGGAGATGGTTGTATAGATAACAAGTGGTAGTATAGGGATAATAATCCATGAAGCACCAATGGTTTGCCCACCCCATTCCAAATTCACCCCTTAAGGCATGCACTTAGAGATATTGAGACTCAATTGGTTCTTATAATAGATAAATCATCATTAATTGATGAAGTTTGAAAATATTATGTGTGTTAAATTACCAAAGCATAACTTAAAACAATAAAAAGGTTCTAAAATCACAATCACAACAATAAACAATACAACAAGCACAAGTCAATCAAATAAATCTACCACTCTAAAAGGAGGTTCTACATTCAATATGGTGTAATTTTGGTCACAATAATCTACAATAGTATGATTTTCATGGTCAAGGTTTGGGAAAACAATCCCAAGGCATAACTTTTCCTATTCTAGCAATTGATAATATTATTCAACAAGGTGTGGGATTCATTAAAAATCCTAAGGCACATTAGTCATAGATACAATTTATTAGGTCCAAAAATCCAAATACATTAAAAATATTAAAAAAAGAGCCATATCTTAAATTTTAGAGTCAAAATCATGCTCAACCAACAAGCATTATAAAATAAGGCTTTCTAGTAAAAGAGCCTCCACAACATTGTATGTCTATAATGAGCATAGTTTCAAAGGCAAAAATCACAATAAATATTTTGAAACACAATTCAGAAAGGTCAAGTTCATAACGTGAGGCAATTCCCTCTAATATTCCAATTTATTATGATTCTGATGCTGAACAATACTCAGATTCATACTATAACAATATTCAATTATAGCATAGCAATCACACTGCATGAGAGATTATAATTCATATTTTTGATAGAGGCCAAAGTGATAGTGAGTCTCCTATGAGACTCATTAGTTATTATGATTACATACTTAATTCTCTATCTATATTTGTACATAGTTTATTTTTATTTTATTTTACATAGCTTATATATATATAAAAACACAAAAACAATATAACATGTCAAAATTAAAATATATTAAAATATATCTAAAATACAAAATTTATAGATTGTATGCATTACTACATTCACATTTATACTACCTACTAGATATTACATATTGTTAACTTTCCTATTATAGTTATTTTTATCATATATGGATGTTTCACTTGTTCTTGTCAAGTGCTTTCAAATTACATACAAGGCTCTGATCCACTACACTAATCCAGACTTGTTATCATCTACCCATTAGGGGCACATACATGGATCCATGTTTATATATTTGATAAATTTGCACACTTGGGGGCATATCATACATAGTTACTAATACCAAGTTTTATCTTTACATATTAAACATTCTAGTTTACATATTGATATTTATCATTTCTAAAATTTTGTTGACTATCACTATTTAGACTCAGCATATGTGTAGCCTAGCATTTACAAAGGTTTTCACTACATAGTTATACATGCTTTCATTTCTAGCTTTCCTAGTTTAGACTTGATTGTGTTTCCTATGATTCTTATATTTTGAGGGAATTTGAATATGCCATTTATCTTTGTATATATGTCACTTCTATGTTTGTATATGTGGAAAACATGTCTTTCCATGTGGATCTATGACAAATTATTTGTTTTTTGCATATGGGGACATTTGAACATGTCCTTGTATGATTTTCATTCTCAAATTTAGTGATGTGTTCCCATGTCCCTTGTATTATAGTCCCTTGGCTTAATTTTATGTGTCTCATTTGTTTTGTATGTATTTTTCCTTGTATGCTTCTTCACCATGACACTTGTATTTACTTGATACACACACACACACTAGTTTTTTATGCCATGAGGGTCCTCATACATCTCCCCTTCCTACTTAGGTGCCGTGATGGACATCATGCCCCATACCCTTAGGTAGTTACTCATATTTTATTCTATACACATTGATTACATATATCTTGACACCTTTGTGCAATTATATGTTATAACATGCATCTTATATTACCTACTTATGCTCAAATAATTTTACATTTTAATGTTATATTTATACATTGTATTGGAATATCATGCACATTTTATGTCTAACACATTTTGAAAAGATACTTCATTTGAAGAAAGTTTTTACATAGGTTCCATAAGTAACCTCAAAGGAGGGGAATTCACAAGGGTTTTTCATAGAGATCATGTTCCTACTTTTCTACTCATAGAAAAATTTCATCACACATGCTTAGTTTCAAAAATCAAAAATAGGGTAGACACAGGAAAAAATAGACTCAAAAAATAGTTTAT
The DNA here is from genome assembly GCA_037957365.1 of Torreya grandis. Classification (NCBI taxonomy): domain Eukaryota; kingdom Viridiplantae; phylum Streptophyta; class Pinopsida; order Cupressales; family Taxaceae; genus Torreya; species Torreya grandis. Next base: position 535,826 of record JARHVA010003340.1, read on the forward strand.
ATCACCTAGATTTCAGACTAGATAGATATTAGCACCTAGACTAGAACATAAGTGCCGTAGGGCACTAATATACACTAAAGGATGATATTGTCTAGTATCCCTAGCTTTAGGTTAGTCCAAATTACCTAGACTAGTACACCAAGTATAATATAGATTTACATAGGTATAGTCACAAGTTTGATAGTTATGTTTAGATACATTCATTATAGCTCAAATTCATACTATTTGATAAATTTTAGGGGTATCATGCATAACATGATCACTCCCACATTCAATTTAGTTACACATATTCATTTATTACATAATCAATTGAGATTCAATATACTTAGATAGATTGGGGTCAAGTGTACAACACATAGTTTTCATATACTCAGCTACACATATGTTGATCAGATCGAATGGAAAACTTAATGACATTTTCTATAATTTCTACACTTGATATCACATTATAGGTTCTCACTAAATTCATGCCTTATTCCATATATAGTGGTTGGCATTCTTGGGTGTCCCAGAGCTACCTAATATACTTGAGTGGTCATGGAGTTGACAAATATAATTAGATTTACTTAGTTAGATGCTTTTAGCACTTTTCATAATTTAGTTACATATTCATCTAATTTACATTGGTGGTAAATTATGGATTAATAGCCTACTTGAGTTTTTGATCCACCCACATGAAAGGGTTAAACACACTTACAATTGATTATGGGTGGGAAATGATGGATTCAAAATTGGATTGAGAAAGCCATCAACTCAATCCAAGATATTCAACAATATGATCACTATGCACACTCACACACATAGATTGTCATTAGGTTCATGCATTGGTTCACATATTGAACAAGGTGTATTTATTCCTTTCCTCTCTCTTTACTCATCTTTAGTTAGTTACTTTATTTTAGCATAGTTTTTTGCTTTTGATCATGTCTTAAGTAAGGACTAATCTTTTCATGTTTCATTATAAGACATTGATTTAACAATTTTGGGAATAATTGAGGTTTTATTCCTAATTTAATTAAAGGGACTAGATTGATAAATTAGTAAATAATATGTGGTAAATAAGCTACTAAATTTTGAAATTTATTGGTAATTATGGAATTTCTAAAAAGTAATAAGAGGGAGAAAATAAGACTTAAATTAAATTATGTTGATCTGACTAAGACAAGAACTAATATTCACTATGCAGGACTAGAACACTGTCACAAAAAGATTCTAAATTTCATTTTTTGATTGGATAGGAGTGTTAAAAGTAGTTAAGAGTGGCACCAGCACTGTAATCCTTGTCTAATGCTATTGTCCTAAGGATTTAAGCTTTATGGGTTTTGTTCATTAGGTATGTGTGACCTTATCTCTAAAGTTTTGGTAGCTAGAAGTCTATAGAGAAAAGTTTATCTAAAAACCCTATCTTCCATTATACTTTGACCAATTCCAAATAAGAAGGGGGGTTAGTGTGTGTAATATTCAGTAGATGTGGATCCACACCCCTTGCATAGGCACATTGCCTACATTCCAATACTCTAAAGAGGGATTAATCCATATGTAGTTTTCCCTTTGAAAGTGCTTGGTGAAATTGTTATATGAGAATGCAAGGAAATGTTAAACAGGGTGTGATTGAGATGACTAAGGACTAGTATAAGGATTAGAATAAGATATAAATAATAATAGATGGCTATATGTAGAGAATAGGGAAATGTGCTTGAGTAGTCTTGTTTATATTCTTGCATGTTTTGTGATATTTGACAACCCTTTCCAAATTATCTTTGAATGGGTTTTTATATTGGTTATGGATTGAATTTTATCATGTTAGTATGATAAGGATAAGAATGGGAAACTTGAAGGAATTAACCATTGGGGATATAAATGAGCTAAGACAATAGTGCTAAAAGTGGATAGGAGTGGCATTGGCACTATAGTCCTAGTGTGGCACTATTAAATTGGGAAGATGGGACTTAGGGGGATGGATTAGTCATGAAAAGAGGGTCCCAACACATCTAGAATCAAGTTTGATAGGCTAATAATGACTAGAAATCAATGAAAATAAGCTTGAGAGGATTAGGAGAGCAAGGAAGATGGATATATAGGTTTGGAGTCATAATCCACACTTAAGTTACCAATTTTGCATTTTTATATGACTAAATTTGCCCCCCTTTATTCTAGTGATGTATCAAAGCAAAATACTAAGATAAAGGGAAAATAGAAAGCATACCTAAACTTACCTTCAAGGATGAATCTGCTAAAGCTATTTGATGTTGGGTGTGGCATAGAGAGAGCACACTATGAAGTGTGAATCTATAAGAGAAAACAAAGAGTAGATCAGTTCTTACTAGATACACTATATCTAAAATAATAATGTATAAAGCTAGATAAGAGAAATGAAGAGAAATGAATGAATACACCCCACTAATTATACTGACCAATTCAAAACTTGTTTTGATGTTGAGTGATGCTAAGTAATGCTAGATGACATTGTAGCAAGAGTAATATCATGAACAAAGCTAAGTGATAAATTATCTATAAAGTGGCTCAAGAATGTAAAGGTTGGCCCTTTTTCTCCATCATCACCAACTAAGTGAAGCTAAGTGGTCACGTGTGTGCTAATAAATGTTTGGACTATGTGTCTAATCTCTCTAAATAGGTGGCTTGAGAATACAAAGGCTAGATAGACCTTTGGTTCCATCATTGCCCCGTGAAGTGAAGCTATGAACTAAAATCAATATGAAATTTATGCCATATGAGATTGATCTTGAATCCCATGAATCCATTATGATATGATAATGTTGGCATGGATAGCCAAATGTATTCTATAAACTAAGCCACTCTTGGCCATTCTAAAATATGGAGATTAGGCTTATATGAAAGCCACTCCAAAACTAAGAATCTAGCTTATGTGAAAGCCACTCGATAACTCAAGAATATGGAAGGTAGGATTATATAAAATCCATTCCAAAATGATGCAAACCACCTATAGATGGAATAAGGCATGTAAATATTGAGAATGTCCAGACAATGTTAAACAAGGAAAGAAAAGAAATAGATGTGTCTTGCACATTGCCCCTAATCACTGATGTCTAGAACATGGATTTTGATCTGGAACTTATACCAACTATTGTATCTAAAAATAAAAGTGAGATCAAGCTGTCATGTCATGTATGATGCCCCTATATCTAGATTCTTTAAGTAAAATGTGTACTAAAATTACTGATTTTGAAATAATTTGGTTGTGTAAATCTATAGCTGAACCTAATTTTTTGCCTACTTCTAGAAATTTTGGTTTTTATATTATTTGGATAATAGAATTTTAAATGGATAGTAGCACCACTGGTGCTATAGTCTAGTCTTAATATTGTTGTCCTAGGCCAAATCTGATGACTGTTCTAGATTCTTCACTATCTTCCTAGTTTGTTTTGATTAGTTTAATGTCTGGTTGCTATTTTGAGTGTTCTAAAACTAGAATTTTTGGTTGATAGGAGATTTTATCTCTATGAAAAAACCCCTATTTACTACCCCCTCTTATAAAATTAGTAATGGAGACCCTGTAATGAATACCCTCAAAAGAAAGAGACCTGTAATGTGTTATGCTATAAAATATATGATATAACAACGATAATTGACAAGATATAACATGATTTTAATTAAGAGATTGTTATATCAATAGGGGTATGCCTAGATAGATATAGCAATGTAAAATCATGTGCAATGTACTGAACTAGAACTAGAAGTGTTAGCTATTAATTGTTAGTTATCATGGAGGGATGGATCATGATGTCCATCATGGCATCCAAAAATTAAGATAATGCATGATTTAGATCATAGCATTGCAGATAATTAAAAGTAATCAAGAAATAAGCACATAAGGAAAGAAGAAAGAAACATATAAGAGTGGCCAAGGGGCCAAGAAAACAAGGGACATGGGCACATGTCACTCAAACTAGAAAGCAAACATATAAGGCATGTTCAAATGCCACATACACATATAGTTGAAACAAGCAAGTTGGCATGAAATCCATAATCACATAGAAGAGTATAAAAAAGGGACATTAGAAAATGTCCAAAGGCACACACATGAATAGAATCAAAGGACATTGGCAAATGTCCTAAGGCAGATACCATAAATAAATAAGAATTGGGGATACGATCACATCAATCTATGCTTAGCAATAAGATAAAGCATGTACAGATTGGAAAATACAAGAACATCTAACTAATCAAAGCAAGAGTATGAAAGTATGCAGGACATGTTAGTACAAGACTAGGTATATGCAAAGAAACACACAAGTGCTAAATACTAGTGAGTGTCAATAGAGTAATCTATGTAAACTAGTAAATAATATACATTAACATGATAACTAGAGTGTGTGGTGTAGAAATGACATAACCTGGATGGTGTATTCATGTAGAATATTCCCCCAGGGGGAAGATATATTAATGTGTATTTCACATTCAAGAGTACAATGCCCCCTTAATGGGTAGAGTGAAGCAATCAAGGGTCTATAATTCATTGTACACACTCAAATAAGATCAAGTGAAGCATGGTAATGTAGATAAATCAACAAAAAATAGAATAGAAAATCATATGTAAGTCTAACATAGTAGTAGAAATGTAAAGCATGGATGATGCATACAATCAAGATGTTTTTATCTTTGTGACATATTTAAATGTTTTTATATTTTAAAATTTTGTATTATTTTTAAATTTTTGTGAAAGTTTGAGCTACATATAATCAATCATAGGGAAATTATGTACAATCAAGCATAGGATACTATGTATAGGTAGGATAAGAAAAGCTGATACTAACCGATGAGTCTCATGAGAGACTCCTTATCATGGTGTCCTATATCAAGGAGAGGAATCATGTATGATTGAGAAACATGATGGAGATGTTAAGATTGTGGCTATGAAAGCTGTATATGTTAAAAATGCTCTAAAATATTTGAAATAGAAACCAATTGTGGGGTCCCCCTATAATTCTAAGAAGTGGATACAATTGTAGGGCTCTTAAGGACCCATTTGGTATGAGGATAAACTCTCTAAACATGTGCTCTATGATTAGACACATGATATCTCAATGATACTACTCTAGGTGTGAACATTGTAGCTAGAATCTATATAGAATATTGAAGATATGGAGGTGTATGAATTCTTTGTACTAGTGATGGATGCCTCAACTATGGTTGAATCAAAACTAGAGGAGGAACTATAACTAGTGGATAAAATAGAATTGGAAGCTAAACTAAAATTTGTGACTATACTAAATAATATAGCTCTAAAGTGGGGAGTGGTAACTCATATAAAACCCCACCAACTATAATAACCTAATTAGCATGTATGAATTTCATGAATCTATGAATTATATAAGTTACTACTCAAAGTTTTTGAATCTATAGTTGACCAAGTAACATATCAAAAAATCCTACACTAGGAACAATAGTGAATGGTGTGGCCATGTGTGTTGGACCAACCTATAGAGGAAGTACAATCTCACCCAATGAACTCTGTCTATGCCCATTGAATCCATTGATAACTATGTCTAACGATGTAAAATCCTACTCTGAATATTTCAAATGCTACAATAATTTCATAGTGTACATGTTCACATTGGATCCATTATCTATGAGAACATTATGAATAAGATGATTATGAATGTGATCTTTAATGAATATTACATGATAGTGCATATCATCCTCAATGATATCCTTCTCAAAGAAGGAGATGGAAGGTCTATATGGAACTCTGAAATTATATACACCAATCATATTGATCAAATGATATAACTAAATTAAATGTGCCCTATATGTATCTGGTAGGGGATGTGCATGATATTCATGGTGAACCCCTGATCGATCCCTTATCTCTTATTTAGAATGTTGTGGAAACAGATCTAAGAAGGTTTTCAAAGCTTTATCCTATGTTTACTTTTCCTGAGGAGGCTCAATTAAAGTGCCAAGATAAATATGATTACCATTTATTAAATCTTGTAACTTGTGTCTCAAATTGATGCATCTATTTATTTTATAGCCTAGTGGCCTATGAATCTCACAAAATGCATGTTGATCATATCCCTATGGAAGAGGCTTTATTGGGTCAACTTCCCTAATAAGAGGAAGAGATTTGATGTTACAATATAATAACTACTATAAATATCTGGTTGGATAAATTGGTAGATTGGTAAATGTATGTCGAGGAGGTGATAATAAAACCACATGTTGAGGGGCCTCTGAAGTTGCATTAACTATTGGTTGATTCTAATTCTTGTTATCATTGACCTTGACCTTGTATAGGAATTTACTATTACTCTTTTTGGTTATTCTTGAGATACTTGTGTACTTGAGTTTTCCCACTAAAATTAACTTGACTTCTCTTTCCCTTACTATGTGACACAATTTAGTGAAGAAAGATAATCTTTTGAACATAATTGATTCATGAAAATTTGGTAAGAGACTCTGAAGAGATATTGTAACTCTTGATCAGCCATGGGGCTAGTCATCTTAGCCAAGAAAGTCTTATATCAAAGAACATAATCTGTGAGATGCTCATTTGACCTTTGTTTCCATTGTGTAACTTGGGTGTATGAAACCTTTTCACCAATGTTAATGTTGAAATGAGTTAGGAGCATGTTGGCTAAAGGATTGAATGTAATGATTGACTAATTTAGTAAATTATAGAACATTGTAAAGCATAATCTTATAGGCTCCTTGGAAAGAGCTTCGTAAGTAGCCACCTATTTGGTACATAGTCCAAGCATGCTACATGAAAATATCTTAAATGTGCCTCTAGATCACCCTTTCCATAATAAAGAGTAAGCAGGGGTTGAACAAAACCTTATGGCAAGGGTGTGGAATCAAGGTGGCATGCCAATGGTGTATGTAGTAGAGCAAAAGAGTCTAAATCCTATGTAGGCCTAGAGGCACCTTGCTCAAGATGTAACACCTTAGATTGAAGAGATCTTATCTCTTTCACAAGGGATACCACATTAGGAGATAGGGATGTACTAGTTGTAACTAGTGGCATAAAGGTAGGTTGGGATACTATAGGGGGTTGTTGAGACATAGTTTCCCTCATAGTGTCATTTATAATTGATTACTCCGTAGGAATGGAAAACTCAAATTTTTTATCTTTTTTTATTTTCATGAGAGATTGTAATATAAGAGTATGATCTTAAGGCTATTCCTTGAGTCTTTCTCTAAGACTTTGGAGGATCAAATATTTGTTGAGTACAACTTCAGTATCAATAATGGGTAGAAGCAGATCAGTAGTCCAATGTGGTGGAGTATGAGCACCAGTGTGTATATCATCATTTTTATTATTATATTTCTCATTATTTGAAATATTATTATTTAAATTAGTGTAATTTGGTTGTGTAGAATCTATATCTAGAGTCTAAACTAGTTGTTTATCCATAGTATATGGTCAAGTTGAAGTAATATAAGTGAATTCAGGAGGTTTGCCACTAAGTCTAACACTTCATCTTGAAGGAAGAGTTGCAAGGAGATTAGGTGGCATAAGAAAAAAAATGGATAATGGTAGAAAATATTAAACAGATATAATCTAAACAAGGAACTAGAATATGCATAAAAGGATATGAAGGTTACACACATGTAAGGTGATACCTCGAGAAGTAATGGGACCTAGTATATGAAAATAGGGTTTTTATAATGATATTTTTGAAAAATACTATAGAATTTTGAAAATGAAATTGGATTTCTAATTTAAATATGCAATTAAAAATTTAGAAAATTATTACAAAATGTTTGATTGAATAAGACGTAGTATGTGTAACTAGGATTTTGAGAAAAATAATTTTTTTTTAAAATTACTATTGAATTTTGAATTTTAAATGGATTTTAAGATTTTAATATGTAATTAAAAATTTAAAAAATTGTTGGAAAATTACTGGGACTTAGTATGGGTAACTAGGGTTTGAAAGAAAATTATTTTAAAATTTACTACTAAATTTTAAAATTTTAAATGAATTTTTGATTTAAATATTCAAGTAAAAATTCAAACATTTATAATAAAAATTAGTAGGAATTTTACCCTAGGGTTTCTATATTTTTTGTGCACAAATGAAGTAAGTCGGGTTCACCAAATGATTTAACAATTTTTGGAATAATTGGAGTTTTATTCCTAGTTTAGTTAAAGGTTATGGATTGATAAATTAGTAAATAATATATGGTAAATAAGCTATTGATTTGTGAAATTTATTGTTAAATAGTGACTATAAAAATAGTAGTAAGAGGGAGAAAATAAAACTTAGCTTAGACTGTGTTGATTCGATTGAGACAAGATCTGATATTCACTATGCAAGCCTGGGACACTATCATAAATAGGATTTTGACTTTCATTTTCTAATTGGACAAGAGTGTCAAAAGTGGATAGGAGTGGCACTGGTGTTTTAGTCCTTATTCATTGTTGTTGTCTTGAGGATCTGAGATTTTTGAGTTTTGTTTGATAGGCCTGTGTGACCCTATCTTTGAAGTTTTGGTAGCCAAAAATCTATAGAACTCCTTGTAGATCAGATTTTCTCTTCAAACCCTATATTCCATTATACTTTGACCAATTTCAAAAAAGAGGGGTGGAGTTAGTGTGTGTAATATTCATTGTATGTGGATCCACACCCCTTGTGTGGGCACGTTCCCTACATACCAACACTCTGAAGAGGGATCAAGCCATATGTAGTTCTCCCTTTAAAAGTGCTTGGTGTAATTATGATATGATAATGAAAGGAAATTCTACACTAGGTATGCTTGAGATGACTAGGGATAGGTAGAAGGATTTGAATAAACTAGAAATAGTATTGGATGGTTGTATGTAGAGAATAGGGAAATGTGCTTGAGTAGTCTTGCTGGAATTCTTACTTTCTTTGTGATATTTTCCAACCCTTGCCAAATGATCTTTGAATGGGTTTTTATAGGGATCTATTGATCATGGATTGAATTTTATCACATTAGGCCAACAAGGATAAGGATGGGAAACTAGAAGGAATTAACCAGGGCCAAAAATGATCTTAGACAATACCGGCAGGCAAAAGTGGACAAGAGTAGAATTGGTGTTATAGCCTTAGTGTGACACTATTATCCTAGGTAGACACGACTTGGGGGTATGGATTATTCATGAAAAGAGGGTATTGACTTATATGGGATCAAGTTTGAAAGGCTACAAATGACTAGGAATTAGTGAAAATAATTTTGAGAGGATTAGGAGAGCAAGAAAGAGGGATCTATTGATTGGAAGTCATAATCCACACTCAAGTTACCAATTTTGCATTTTATATGACTACAGACATTGTTTTGGATTATTTTTCACATACGTAGACTTAGATTCACATACTTAGACTTAGCTACATGAGATTAACTTCCAAGGTAATTCTAGTTATGCTTTTTTTTCCTCTATACTAGTTATTTCACTTTGATGTATTTCTAGCATAAAAAGAGCATAAATATAATCACTTAAAAGTGGTATATGGATGCTAAGAGTGTTATTTGAGTTATCTTATTCCTAGCTTAGACTTAGACCTATCTTAGATCATTTTACACACTTTTTTAGGCATTATACAAACCACATATATTTATAGTTAGCCAAAACATAGTTTACCCAGCAGTCTATTAGGTGGACGTTAGCACCACATTTGGGAAATTATAAATACATGGTGATAGTGTTCCTAATTGGGTATTATTATCTTTTTCCATAACTCTTTTGAATGGATACTTTTTCAAATGTGTGCCCCTCTTAAGTTCATCCTAAGCACATTTGATTATCTACACAAGCTACAGATCTCTATAAATACAAGTCTATTTAACTTTTATTCATTGTATGTAAAATATATGTAAAAGCCTATTCAAACAAAAGATAAGTTTAGAAAAATTGAGGTATTTGATCCCTATTCTACCTTACTTTTACATACTACCATATTAAAAATCCCTAAACATAGATTTTAAATCTCAAGTACACTCAAGGCATACAAGTCCACTCTCATTCTAAGATTCACTTACACTTGTACCAAGCACTAGGTGGGAGAACTACATCGATATTGATCCCTCCTCAGAGTATTAATATGTAGGAAAATATCTTCATAGTGGGGTGTTGAGGATGTCCATCCTATCCTACTAATGAACATATATTTTTATCTCATGCCATACATACAAGGAGGATTAGGGTTTTCAAACTAAATCAAGTTTTCTAGGCATAACATCGAGTTCTACATTTTATGTGTGTAGGAAAAGGACCTAGAAATACAAGTGCAAGTGCTTCCATAAAGTAGGAAAAGTCATATAAAAGGGACACTAGTGCCACTTTGAGGACACTATAATAGTATGACAATACTTTCCAAATGGATTGCTACTGTTGAGTGAGCAAATAGATCCCAAGACCCAATTGATGACACTCAGAACTATCTAGAACCCAGATCATCCATGATAGTCACTTTATATATAAGTCTATATTTAAGCATATTTATTACTATTTTTATAAATTCAAAGAAGGTAAAAATCCATAAAAAAAATAGTACTTAATTATTTCATATTATTTAACTGATTTAAACATCTCATCCCTTTAATCTAAACATAAGATTTACATAGTTAAACCCTAAAAGGTTAAATCATTACTGCAATGCTATAGAATTGAAATTAGAAAGAATAGTTCTCATTTTTTTAGTGTGTAGTATAATTTCTAAGTGATTATTATATGTGTTTGGATAAGCCTTGATGTGCTTATATAGAGGAATATTTTGAATATTTCCCCTAACCAACCTTGAAAAAAGTATGAGAGGGGTAAAATGTAATGTCTTAAATTGAAAAATTACCATTGGAATGTAGGGGACAAGGCCACACTAGCAGACAAGGTCATAGTTTGGCCCTATCTGACTTATCAAGGTCTTGTCCCATAAGGATATATATTATTGGAACTAGAATGATAGGAATTTGTAAACAAAATAGAGATGTCTAAATAATGTTTTGAGTAGTATAAAGATAATTTTTATAATAATGATTATTTCTATAGAGACTATAATTTATTAGAATAGTGAATTAGTTAATCAAGGTAAGGATTTCGAGTTTAAACATTATCAAGAAATTAATCATTAAATTTATGTCTACAAATTGGACTTTGAAAGAAAGAGAAAGGAAGGAATACATTTGTAAGTGTGTGAACCACATTACCCTATAACCTATTAGATATGATGTTTCCTTATTGAATAATAATAAAATGGTTCCTATTGCTACACCATTTGGATAATTAAGTGTGATCAAGTCCCAATTTATGTAACTAATGCAAAACCATGGGTTGGGAAGACAAATTCCCTAACTCTCATGAATAAGGAGTAATTCTAAGGCCATTGAGAATTATTAAACCACACAAATCATGTAATTAATCTTGCATTAATTTTTTAACCCCATAAAGAAAGATGGGATCCACATATTGGGCTTGGTGAATAATGCTTAGGCTATTGAAAGAACTAAATATCAATCACATTACTCATTTAAACATGAATTCAATTTCTACATATGGAATTATAGATTTAATGGTTCACATTTATAGGTACCATCAAATATGTTTATAAAATTGAAATTTCTAATAGTTTGTATGTGTATGAACAAACATCATGTTCCATAAAATTTTGTCAATATAATAAATAATGCCATGCATTTATATGAATTTTATGTCAAATATGAGATTTTGTATCCCATGATCTTGTAAAATTAGTGCATATGAATGGTATATTCCTTAAAATATGTCTAAAATCTATATATTCTTGAACCATATATGATATTTCAGCCACTCTAAAATATTTGAATATTGTAAAATATGTAAAATAGTAATTTTCTAATTATAGAGGCTATGTCTTTATGACAACCCACTAATATGCCCCCTTTCGACGTGAGATATGTAGCCTCTAATTCAATCATCTCAAGAGATGAAGTTAATTTTATCATGCTATGTATAAATATGTAATCATGTAGATCATTTCAAAATGTGGAGATTATGTCATCATAGTAATTAATATGTCATCAAAGAATTTATGAAACATATATAATTCAAGATGTTTAAGTGTCATGTCAAATTGTATATATAAATTAGGATAGTAATCATCAATAATATAAGCATTGAATAAGATTACATAGTGTAGACACTATGTCTAAATTATATATCACCTCAATATTGTACACATGGAAAATACATATCATGGAGGTACCTTTAGTTTTTAGATACTTCTCATTGTTGAAAGGCTCACATACACTCTCTCTCTTTGATTATTAATTATCTCTTAGTCTAACTAATGTTATTATAATGACTTAGACCTTATATCATGCTAATAATGTTACAAACCTTCTTATCTTATATCATTACAACTTTTAGACTTGTGCTTATTTTCTGATTTCTCAGATACTTACATCACAGTCAAATGCCTACATCAACACAATTGTCCCTATCGAATGAAAGTATTCAAGTCATAAAATTTTCAAATGAGACATATCCCTATGGTAGACCTAGGTTCTTTAATGTGAGATATTTTCCAAATATATTTGTATAAATATAAGATCAATCCTCATTAATTTATCACCTAGAAATTTCTTACCTACTCACAATGGAACTTACCAAAATCATTCAATCAAGCACTCAAGTGAACAAAGATTCCCTATTTTATATTATTTCCATATCAGTCATAGGGAAAGCCCATCTATAAGTTTGAAGTACTAAAGGATAATTCCATGATCCATCTATTCCAAGTTACAAGCTAGGTCATTGTCTTACTTAATTATCACATATTTCATTATACCTACATAAGCCAACATGTAGGGAAGAACTAAAAGTTCAAGTCCCTCTTTGAAGTATTAGCTATGTAGGTAGAGTTCATTTACAAAGGGGTATTTAGGGTATCTTGATGTTTTATGCCCACTAATTCATTTTCCCACAACCACTAGGAAGATGAAATACTAGGGTTTTACTATTTGACAAGGAGTGATAGTCCATGACCTAGATTTGAATGCACTAAAGTGAAGGTGACATATAATTTAGAAGCATCTAGGTGGTTGTATCCAATTTTAGTAGGTATTCCATACTAGACACCTATGTCTAAGTCAAATAAATTTTTTAACACAACTATTCCATGTCTGTACAAGTGTTTATGACTATAAAAGTACAATTTATATAATTAGGTGATTAATCTAGAATTAAGATCTAGTCTACTTTATTCATGTTCTAGATCCATATATGTATTAGTAATATAACCAACTAAGTATCTTGTTTTCATTATCATTTCAATATCTAGCATAATTACACTTTCTATCTTTAACATATCTCAACATAATAAATTCAGTACATATTTTTATAAATTTTAAAACTAATCAATTTATTTTAGAGATAGTCTACCATCCTTGTGCCCTAGGCTATCTCTACCCATTTAACCCTAGATTCCCTACTCTAGATTTTAGGTTTAAATATTTGGTAAAACCAATCTATATGAATGTATTTTTTCTAATTCTTAGGGTTTTTATCCAGCTAAGGTTTCATATTGTTATAATTTATTATTTCATACTTATATCATTTTTCATGAAACCTAGGCATAACCCTAGATTGGGAGGTGTGCCTATTGATCACAATGAGATTCACCTCCTACCACAAAATAATATGTCTTAAAATAATGAAGGGCCTAATCCTATGACCCATGATGATATGCGATGATAATGAAAAACATATTGATGAGGCTATCATAAAAGAATATTTTGATAATGAAGACCATGACTCTAATAAAATTGATGAACATGAAAAATATATATCACAAGCAAGTGCAAACAATTACTTTGTTTCATGAGCATATTCATCAAAATCCTAAATATCTTGATGAAATCCTAAGAACAATAATAAAAACTAAAAAATTAAAAAGTGTAGATGAAAAATTAGGTTCATATATTGATCATGATATTATAGTTATGGGTCATCCCCATATACTAATAACCCTCCCTTTGAGCACATTATTGATTCATACTTCTAATGGGAGCATGGGAAATGTATTCCAACCTTTATTTCCTAAAACTACTATTAACCCATCTTACATATAAAACCTTAAGACTTCAACCCAATTGATAGTTTCAAAGCCTATATCTACCCAACCTATGGGTACACCTCATTTGGTGACTTCTCAAATATCCATCTTATAAGACCAAGAGGAACAAGCTCTTGTCTAAATAATAAAAAATTTGAAAAATAAGGTTACAAATATTAAACAAAACTCTATGATATCACCTTATGTTATTTATTCACAAAAGGTGTTGTAAAATCCTCTAATACCAACGATATTTTTGCACCCCTTGTCAACTAGTTTTTTTGCACCTAAGTTCATATTTTATGATGGCAAGGGTGATCCTAAATAACATATTTGATGTTTTTATATGGCATGCCTTGATTATGCCTCCAATGATAAAATTTTGACCAAATTATTTCCAAAGATATTAAAAGGCTATTCTTTAAGGTAGTTTTATGATTTAAGAACCATATAAATATACACATTCAAACCCCTTACAAACCAATTTTTTCACATTTCTATACTCACATTACCAAAAAAAAATCTGCACCCAAATTGTAAAAATTAGACAAAAAAGAACCAATTAATGAATATGTATTAAGGTACAAGATAATGTTAGCTAAAATGACTAATCCTATGGTAGTGTTTTACCCTAAAATATAGATATGGTGAATATCTAGGGTTAAATGGGTGAGAGATAGACTAATGCACAAGGATTGTAGACTATCTCTAAAATAAAATAATTATTTGTGAAACTTATATAAAATGTATACTAAATTTATTATGCTAAGATGCCAAAGATAGAAATTATATTTATGTTATATATTACAATGATAATGAAAAAAAGATACTTAGATGGTTTTGATGTTAACACAGATCTGGATCTAGAACAAGAAGAAAGTGGACTAGATCTAGATTTTGGAATAATTACTTGATTATATAAATTGTACCTTTTTAGCTACACACACTTGTGTTAACCTAGGATGGTTATGTTGATACTACTATCTAGATCAGATGTATATATCTAGTATAGAATACTTAATAAAATTAGATGTGGCCATCTAAATGTTTTTGGGTTTATGTTGCCTTCACTCTGGTGCATTCAGATCAAGGTCATGGATTGTTGCTCCTTATAAAATAGTAAAACCATAGTTATTCATCTTCATAGTGGCTTTGAGAAAAATGGGTTAGTGGGAACACATTGTTGAGTTACCCAAAATACCCTTATATCAATTAGTGTAGCCTACATAGACAATACTCTGAAGAGGGCTGTATACTTATGTATTTCACCCTTATGTGTTGGCTTGTGTGTGAAACATGAAACATATGATAATAAATTATAATAATGACCTAGATTGTAACTTGAAAAATATATCTCTTGGGTTGTTCTTTCAGTAATTAGAACCTATAGATGTCTTGTCCCTATGACTGATATGGAAATTAGAGAAAATAGGGAATTTTTAATCACTTTAGTGCTTGATATAATGCTTTTGTTAACTTATCTTGGTATATCAAGGTATTTTTGTAGGTGAGGAAGGAATGAGGGTTAATCTTGTATTTATACCAAATCCCTTTGGGGAATATCTCACATTAAATAACTTAGGAAGACCATAGGAACATGTTTCATATGAAATTGGATGAATTTAGGGCACTAGACACTTATATTGGGATATTACACTTATTTTGATGCAAGCATCTGACTAGGACACATGTGTCTAGGTAGATGGAAAATAATTGCATGTTTAACACTTGTAGAGATGGAATATAAGCATGTTCATAACATTCTGGGCAAGATAGTAGGCTTGAGTCATCAGAATAACACTGGTCAAACTAAGAGATAATCAATTAAGAATAGATAGATAGTGTATTTGAGCCTTTTGGTATAAGGAAAGGTATAGAATATGAAGGTACATCCATGATATGTATTTCTAAGTTTATAAGGTTGAGGTGTTATATAATTCAAAGATAGTGTCTATAGGTAGATAAAGATCAAGACATCTTTAGATAAAGTTTGCCTTCCCCTTTACATGAGTTTATTATTTTTAAAAGATTCAAATATGTTGATGACTTATGCCAAATTTTTTCTTAATAGTGAAATGAATTTATCTCATTGAAAAAACTTAAGTTTGTAACAAACACGCTAAATACATCTAATCCAATACCAAGTTTACTATTAAACCAAGTTATAATGTTAAACCCCCTGAGCATAAAAATGAAACAACCAACATAGTTAATGTAATATCACAATAACCTAATTATATTGTGTTATCCAATACACCATAGAGATAGTTTACACACTTGCCTGAGCCTCTCACTTCATTAATCTTATGGATTATATAGTGTCACCTCATATCTCTCCCTCATCCTATAAAGGTTGATATGAGTAAGCTTCTACCTAAAGGGTATGATGTGAATTATTATTATGACTATCACCAAGGCCTTAAGCATTATAATAACATATTTTTTACCTTAAAGTATAAGACACAAGACCTCATAAATGATCAAAATATTAAATTTAATGATCCTCCAAAGGAATTAGGGTCACAACCTAGTGATCACTAGAAGTAGAAAATATTTAATAATCCTTTGTAAGACTATTATAAGAAATATCTAGAAGTGAAAATGGTATATAATGCACATCTTCATCCATAAAATTATGGGCACCCATTAGATAGGATTATTGTTGTTTATACATGGCATACACCTCCTACAATTCAGATACCTTCGATTACTTTTGAAGATAGTGAGATTAGGATGATAACTCAGATCTTCATTCCTTATTCATTTGAGCATACCTTGATCACCAACCTACACATGGTGTTATGATTGATAATGGTGTAAAAAAGAACATTTTTACCATGAAATTACTTATTCATGTTTTAAAAATCATGATTTACTTCCTTCACTTAGACTAGTTAGATCATTTGATGGGACCTCACAACAAGTTATTGGTGAGACTGACTTACCTTTACAGGTAGATATCAAACATGTGTTTAATACCTTCTCATTTATACCTTTTATGGGTGTATTTTATATGTTATTTGGAAGACCTTAGAAACCTACACTTTGATTGCTATCTTCTACAATGTATAGGTGAGTTAAATACATTCATGCCAATTGGGTTATTACACTTTTTAGAATTCTATATGAACATCCTCTTGATCAATAAAAATTTATACCAAATCAATTAATTATCAAACCTGATAAGTTTTATCCTCCATAAGAGGGTAAGAAATAATAAATCCCCTTTATGCAATAGCTAGTACTTGAGTGACCATTGCAGAAAAGATACGCAGTGGGTTCCATGAAATCCTCATATACTACACATTAAATTCAAATATTCAGAGCACCTACACATGTTCTTATTATCGATATTTCACAAAAACCATAGTTGATTCAATGATGGGTTCCATGAACCCATTTTAATATTGTTTCTTCACAGCTATAGGGTCTTATTTTACATACACAAAGCATTATAGATTTTATAGTGACAGACATCATACCTATTCATGATGCTTGGAATTACCACCAATTTATTACACTAGGTTCCCAATGGGGAGATACATATGAGCATCCATTGTATGAGATCATAGGATAGTATTTTTATTTTACATATTTAAAAAATACTAAAAAAAATAAAAATTCAAAAATATGTTCAACATTTACATGTTTTATTAACTCTTTAGCATTTATGCTTTTAGTTTCATGTTAGTGGATAGCACATCATTTATTTATATATACACATGTCTTTCATGCATATTTTGAGTGTGATTAAAGCATACAAAGATACATAATATATGCACTTTTAGATTTTAGGCCTTACCTCTACTCATATCATGTGGACATTGTGGGCATCTGATTATTTTATCATGATACATCCATGGTATATCATTCTATGGTCACTTTACATTATCATGTTTGAGATTATATATTTATGCTTGCCTTTATTCATGCTTATATCTTTTATAGTGTAATTGATATGATATGTACTTAACATTTTTTGCTAACACATATATCTAGGGACTAGTATGGTGTTTTTGTGTTAGTTGATTATAGTTTTCCTCTATGCACTTCATTGAGTGTCCTTATTTTTCTAGTTTAATCATTTGAGTATGTTCCATTATTTGTATCCCTCATGCCTTTATTTTCCTCTTTGAAATTTGAATATGTCATTACTTGTATGTGGACATTTGAATATGTCATTTTCTCTTTTGTAGACATTTGAATATGTCATTTTCTCTTTTGTGGACATTTAAATAAGTCATGTTCCTTAGATTATGTGGCATTTGAACATGTCCCTTGTTTGAGGTGTCCTTAGATCATTGTCTTTTGATGTACTTTTGAGTGCTCTTATGTGTGTGTGTTTGATTATTTCATGACCTTGTATTGTTATTACATAGACATTGTTTTTATTCACATCATGCATCTTAGGGCTTGGCATGATCACCTTTTTACATGATTCAATTATATCTACTTAGACATGTTTTCCCTATATGTTGCATGATGCATTCATACTTTACATGGTTGTCTTATCCTTTTGAGGTAAGATAATTACTAGTTTCTACTTCCCCTCACCTAAAAATGGGTCACATATTAGTGTGGGTATGCCATAGAGGCATGGATTCCACATTATTCATAGATATAGATATATAGTGGGGGCATGTTTTATAAACATGTTATTCACACTCAAACTAGTTTTTATATTCAAATATATAATGGGGGTATATTTTGGAAATATTTTATTCACAGTTACACCAGTTCATATTTTTAAATTATAATGGCTTAATGTTTTTGAAACATGTTCTCCACACTTACACAATTTTTAAATTGGATAAATTGCACAATTATATGATTCAAATACACATTTATGGTAAAATTTTATACATTGATACCATTGATATACATAATTTCAACATGAGACATATCTAAGGTGCATATGTTATGAAAATAGCACCTAAAATTTGAAAAATAAAATCAACTTTCATATTTTAAACACTTTTATGGACTATCATCACTCACTAGGTTAGACTTTTATAGATTGTATTGAGCTAATATATTGTAATAGTTGGTTCACTTTTGTTAAGGTTGAAGTGAATAAATCACTCAATCTTGCCAAGTTTATATGTTAAACTTAATTAAATCATCCAAACTCATGAGTTTTATAGTGTGAGTTATCATGCTTTAGTCACACTCTCCAGGTTATAAGTATGATTGGGTTGCACGATTGAGCTAATCTAAACTATCACTTGGGAACTCACCTTTTCTCCAAATTTGGGTCATCTATCCTCAAATATCTCTATATATATGCACTTTATAAATATTATATTTATCCTAATCATGGCTCTAATGATTCATAATGATATATATTTTCAAATCAAATTTGTAAAAGGCAAGATGGTTGCATCGATACATTGGTGTACTTCTAAACCTTACTCGCTTTCAATTTTAATCATTTTAATGCTTTCAATTTAAAATTATATGAACTAATTATATACTATAAAATGCTTTTGGTTTCAGGTCAACCACCATAAAATCACTTAATTTGGGCTCAAACAAAGGTAAGGTATGTTATACACACCCAGGTACACTTTTTTTCCTTTACACTAGTAATTTTATTACCTAATTAAATGGGGATAAATGTAGACACTATTTATGAAATATATAGAACCTCTATCTTGTAAACTTTACAAATACATATCATGGATGTAGCTTCATCTCTTAGACCCTTCCCACTACTGAAAGGTTGACATACACTATCTTTTTATGTTTATTTCTTATCTCTTAGTCTTACAAATGTTATTATAATGAATCAAAAAATTTATTATGCTCATAATGTTACAAACCTTATTATATATCTATATAATTTCTAGATGAGTGCCTATTTTCTAGCTACCCAGACACTTGTGTCCCAATCAAACACCTACACTGACACAAGTTTCCCTATCTAACATAAGTGTCCAATCCCCTAAAGTCATGATATTTGAAAATGAAATGTATCCCTATGGTTGGAATAAATGCTTTGATGTGAGATATTCTATGAAGGGATTGGTATAAATACAAGATCAATCCTCATCCATTCACCACCTATAAACTTCTTACGTACTCACAAGGAAACTTACAAAAATCATTCAATCAAGCACTCAAGTGAGAAAAGATTCCATATTTTCTCCTATTTCCATATAAGTCATAAGTACAACACATATAAAACTCTAAAGTATTTAAGGAACATTCCACGAGCCATATTTTCCTAGTTACAAGCTAGGTCATTGTCGTATTTACTTATCACACATTGCATGACACACACAAAATACAACACTTAAGGGTGAACCATATAAATCTAAGACCCTCTTTAGAGTATTATATATATATATATATATATATATATATATATATATATATATATATATATATATATATATATATAAATAAGTAGTGCCTATTGATAGAGAGTTATTTGGGGTAGATTTATTCTATGTGCCCACTAATCTATTTTCCCACATCCACTATGAAGATGAATAACTAGGTTTTTTTATTTGACAAGGAGTGACAATCTATGACCCAGATCTAAATACACTATAGTGAAGGTGAAATAGAATCCAAAATCATCCATGTAGTTTCATTCAATTTTAATAATTATTTTTTACTAGACACCTATTTCTAAGTTAGACATAAGTATCGATGTAACTATCTCAAGTCAACATAAGTGTTCACAACTACAAAAGTATAATTTCTAGAATTAGGTATTTAATCTATAATTTAGATCTAGTCTAATTTATTCATGTTTCAAATTCATATCTATATTAACATCGCAAATATCTAAGTATCTTATTTTCATTATCATTATAATATCTATCATAATTTTACTTTATATCTTTATAATATCTCATCATAATAAATTTAGTATATATTTATCTTAGTTTTTCAATTAATTGGCTTAATTTAGAGATAGTCTACCATCCTTGTGCCTCAAAATATCTCTACCCCTTTAAACCTTGATTCCCCAATCTATATTTTAGTGTTAAACACATAGGTAAAGGTGGATGATATATATCATGGTATCACACATAAATGGGATGTGTGTGATATGGATCATAACACCCATAAACTCAAAAAACTCAACAAGATCAATATAAAAGGTCATGTCCATCACGTACATAATATCATTCAATTTCACACATAATTCCAAGGGTTACACATAAGGGACAATACAATATTCACACACAAGGCCAAGATCCACACACAATAGATAAATAAATGTCACAAACATAAGGCCAAGGGCCATATCTAATGTAAAATAAATATCACACACTCAAGGCCAAAGACTTCAAACAATATATAGGAAATTACTAGCATATTATGAAAGAGAAACAACATTAATGAAGCATAGAATAATTAAGCTAGTCTACACCTTGTAATTATGTCAATGTCATAACATAGTAAAGTATCATATCCATGAAATATAACACTATATAAAGTATTATTAATGTAAAAATATGTATAATAAATCAACATAGTAAATAGAAATGTAATATAAAGATATAAAATTTATCAATGTAACTTGTGTTATAAGATGCCCCTAGCATTGGTGTGGCCCTTAAGTATAGGAATTTCCATCGTCTATGTGTCCATGTATCATGTTTATTTATGTGTCCTATATTTCACTCATGTATATTTTAAAATTCATGTGTGTATGAAAGAGGATATGTAATCTACCAAACATGTCATACTTAACATATATGAAAAATGTAACTAGCAATTTAATTCATGCTTAGGTCTTAATTTTTTGTTTTTAGAATATTTTAATGTTTATGTTTGAATTTTATTTTATTTTTTATTCTTAAATTTTTAGAATTTATAGGGTGTGGATAATGTTAATAATAGATCTCTTCAGTGGGATGATCACATGAAGTACCTTTATTATATGGTGAAGTGGTCAAATTTTGTGAGTGAAAAGTTTCATATGTGGGTGTGGTTATATCTGAATTTGAATAAAAAATGATCTCATGCTAGAACATAACCCCCATCATCATCACTCATAGTATCATATATGTTTATATTTATTATGGATAATTTAAGCTTTCAATAGTTTAAATCTAATACATGGATTAATCTTGATTATTGTGAGTCCTGAATGATTCTCTGATGTAATGGGCACTAAAATATTAGTTGTCTAGGAAATTTAATTACTCTCCTATGAACTATCTACTTAGAATGAACCTGAGTAGGATATACAAATGACTACATATAATGATCCTAACTAGGTGTGGGAACTACTTCTATAACATAATCTTGAATGGGTGTAGTAATTTAATGTTATTTACTTAGGGATATGATATATTAATGTATATTGGTTGATGAAGATGTTGACCCTATTTAGACTCGATAGTTATATCTAAGCTCCAAGATATATATATATATATATATATATATATATCATAGTGGGGCCTCCATATCCACTCTATATGGGTTGGATCCCCCTATATATAGATATGATCAACATCCCTTTAAATTTATAGGGTCCCATCCCATATAAAATTGATAGGGGCTCATCCATATCTATATATAAGGAAGCCCATTACAATCTTGAATGTGCTCTTATGAGTTGATGGAGATGTTGAAATGTGGCACACATCCCCCTTAGTTAGTTATATATACCCACTATATTAGAATAAATGAGTAACTTTTGGAATTATTACATTGGGTATGGTTAGCCTACATTGGGATTGGGAGGTTACCCATCCATTCTAGGTTATATAGGCATTTATATAAAAGGATATGAATATCATTGTAAAGGATATCAATCAAGTGTGTGTTGAATATTTTATTGTTATAATTATATTGGATTTTTTCCCCTAAAAGTGGAATTGTGGAGTTATTCCTTCCTAAATGAGTATTTTATGGTGTTGCCCTACCTTAAGGGTGTTATTATATTTTTGCATATGTTAAATATTTGGGAATTTATAACCACCAATATATATATAGTTTTGTGTTGATCTATATTATATTCTATATATTTCCAATAATTATAAGGGTGGATAATAAATAGTGGTATCATAGTATAAATTTGGTCAAATATTGTTGGAAAACCCTAATTTTGTAGAATCCCTTATATCTTTCAATCAATTGTGAAATTTTATACATTTTTTTCTAGAGTTAGATAATATTTCAAAAAAGTCATAGTAAAAATATCGAGGCTTTATGATAAATTTAAGGGATATATTTATATTTTAGGGATTTTAATAAATTTTTCATATCTACCTAAATTTAAGGAATTTTATGTAAATTATTTATTGATTTAGTATCATTTTATAAGAAAACTATAGTCAAAATTTGATAATTTTGTGATACGTTTTATATGAGTTATTTTAATTTTATGGTTTTTCATATATTTGTTTTGTAGGAAAAAAGTTTTATAAATTTTCCACTAAATTATTACTAATTTGAAATATCATACATGGAATCTATAGTAAAAACATTTGACTATTTTAATTAGTTTTGCTTATGTTATTTAAAATTTAAGGTTTTTCATTAACCCTATTTTTTTGTGTGGATTATGGATTTAGATTTATTTTATGGATAAGAGTATATCTATGTTATTTAATGGTGGATCATTTTTAAGGATTATTATTTTTATATAATAACATGTTGAAATTGATTATCAAATCATTGCATGGGTCGTGCACAACTCTGGTGAGTTTAGTTGGGAGTCAAAAGATGGATTTTTTTGTGGAAAGTAATGGAACATCTTTTTGTAGATAGATGGGGTATAAAATAAAAATAAAATATAGAATATTAATAAGAGGAATAAAATGATTATGATTATGGTAATGAATAAGAGAATTTAGATGGTGATGAATTAAAAAAATGGAAAAAAATAATAACAATGAGGAAAAACATTTAGGTCATCATGAAGAAAAAGAAATAAAACATAATGTTGATGAAGAGGAGGCTATAGATGGTGTATAATGAGAGGTATAATATATAAAAGAGTAATAATAAGGATTGGATGATAAGAGTTCAAATAATTTTTATCCAAAATAATCATAGTCTATTTTCTAGTTTCTTGGATGCATTCAATGGAATAAGGTGATTGTGTCTATAAACTCTAGCAGTAAGTATAATGTCATTATTATTGATGTTTCTCAAAATATACATGTTCAAGAAAAAAATATCAAGTAATTTTAAGTATATGGTAATGATATTCATTTTTTTTAAGATTTGAATCTCACTATGGAAAAATATGCTTTGTATTCATATTTTTATGCTTTGGATCTAAATGGTGTGGATATGGTTATTGGATATCCTTGGTTAGACACATCGAGAACAATATATATGAATGTGTAAAATTATTTCATGAATTTTTTTATATAAGAAAAGGAAGGTTACTTAACAAGATATCATAGTTGGAAAGGCATTGATAATAATCAAGGTAGAACATGAGGATGATATTTAAGTGGGTACAAAAATCTTGAGGAAGATCCAGATGAATAAATAGTATAATCAAATAAGGACACTTCATTTACTCAAGAGACAAAGGAACCACCAAATGAAAATATGGAAAAGGTAAAATAAAATTTTGATAATGTTAAATTATTAGAAATATTTGAGGTATATAGATACCCACAATATCATGAGGTAAAAATCATGGAACCACAACAATAATCACTTTGTCTACACAAAGAATTAGTGGAGCAATCACTATGGCTATGCTTGGAAGCTAAAGAAGAACTACAATGGTAAGGTGTGGAATTAGAGTAGCAAAGTGGAATATGGAACATGTAATCAATGCATAAATAACTATGATTATGCATGGAATGATAAATAATATGGTCATACATGGAATCAAAGTAGCACAACAAAATATATTACATGGAATTAGGGGAGGAATCATTATGCATGGACACCAAGGTGGTATAGTTATGATTATGAATGGAATAAAAATAGCATAATGGAATTTGGTAATAAGGTTGGAGAGCTATCACCTACCTAGATCACATAATGGTGGTTAGATGATTGATCTTGAAGACAAGTGTGTAATGATTTGAAGCACATGCATTATTTGGTTTCTTCTTATATTTTAGGGATAAAACATGGCAATGAGAGAAGGAATGTTATTTATATAAATATATGACATATTAATGTGCTTGGTTTAATGAAGATGATAAAATGTGGCACACATATCCTTAGCTATTTATATGGGTCCATTATAATATGATAAATGAGTAACTTGTGTAATTAGCACATTGAGTAATGGTCAACCTACACTAGCATTAGCAAGTTACCCATCCATTGTTAGTTATATAAAGGATATTAATATAATTTTAAATGATATAAATCTATTAAGTTTTGATTCTTATATTTTTATAAGGATATTTAAGTATTTCCCCTCAAAGTGGCATTATGGAGTTTTTCCTTCCGAAAAGAGTATTATATGGTGTTACCCTACTTTAAGGGTGTTATTATATTATTACATATATTGAATAATTGGGAATCTAAGCACACTAATATATATTGTGTTGTTTTTATTTACATTATATTCTTCATATTTCTAATTATTATAATTTTTGATAGTAAGCCTTCATATGTATAATGATCTTGAATGGGTGTAGTAATTGAATTTGTATATTGATCTTGAATAAGTGTAATAATTGAGTCTATATAATGATCTTGAATAAGTGTAATAATTAACTCTATATAATGATCCTAAATAGGTGTAAAAACTAATTTTGGTGATGTTGGGGGTGGAGGATGTGATTCTTATGGCTAAATAGGGTACTCATATGAAATTTCATACCTAGAACTATGACCACCCTATTGTAATGTATATATTTGACACAATTATGCACTAAATATTATATTGCATGGAGTTTGTGTATCTTAGGGAATAATAATAAGATTTAAAATATGTATGTGATTTTTAAGACTAGAAATGGAATACCAAATGCTATAGGGCTTAATTTAAGAGGTATCATGATGTGTCCTAAGGGATTCTATCTTTGTCTATCAAATCCTTTAACTATCCTAGTTTTTTATATCAAATTCTCATGTGTGTATCCAAGAGTATGTAAGAGTGTCAGTATGTAAGCATTTTAAATTAAACCTTTATCTATCATGACACTATGAATAGGATGAAAATCAACATAATCTCATATAAATAATGAATTTGAATGTGAGTTATCATCCACAATCTCATTGTCATCAAATGTAGTCTTAGGTCATTATATTTATATGCTTATATATGTACCAATAATATCATTCAATGGGTGACCATATGTAGGATGAGGATGTGAATTTTATTTAATATGCACCTTAGTATTATCCTTATTTTTTGTTGCACTATAATTTTTAAGAGGATTAGAAATTATTTTTAAATTTTCAGTTTGTTTAGGTTTTGATCCTGACTCCTTTGTAGGTGTGTTAAGCTTAATAATGCTATCATAAATGAGATATTGTATCTTATGCCTTAGATTGTAGCATTTTTTGTATAATTTATAGTACATCAATGATAGTCACTATATGTGTTAATATCATATCCCTTAGGTATAGGCTTACTCATATCAACCTATTGTGGTGGAGAGATAGATATAAGGTTTCACTCAAATAAAATTTGTAATAGGATATGAGGAGGTTGAGTTAATCATGAAAAATCTATTTTTTATGGAGTGGATAAGAGAATTTAATTTTTAGGTTGTGATAATATATTAAATATTGGTTTTTACTCATTATTAGTATTATTTGGTTTAATATTTTATCTTTTTTATTTGAAAATTATAATTTTATATAATTATATAATCAGGCACATACTTGAGTTTTATCAAACTTATGAGCTTAACTTCTCAATCTCTAAATGTATGGCATGGATCATTGAATGATTTTAATTTATTGAATACAATATATTAATGGAAAGGAGAAATTAAATTTTTCTTGAATATTTCTTGTATATCATTTTCAGCCATAGGATTATTCATCCTAGAAAGCATAGTCTTATATCAAAGTACATAGTCACTTATTGGCTCATTAGATACTTGTTTGAGTCTAAAAATTTGAGAATAAGATAGTTTCTCACTAATGGTGATTAAAAAGTGTGCTAAAAATTGATTTTATAAATTATTTAATTCCTTGACTGATTGAAATGCATAGTCCTTAAGAATGTATGTAAATAATTTGACCATACATTTTTTATTAGACCTAGGCTAACGAACTATTGGGATGTTACCATTGGAATCATACTAATGACCCATGAAATTAGATATGTTAATATAAATAGCTATGCCTCTGAGTAATTAGGACATAAAAATTCTACCAAGTCTCAAATAAACTATCCCATAGTCCTAAGGTTATTTGTGTAAGCCTAGCAGTGATTCAGATTAGCAAGTAAGTGAGAGGTCATGACAGTTGGCAAGGATTATCCTTAAGAGACTGAGGAGAATATAACATAGCCTTAGAGCTATCTAATAAACCAAATGGTTATTGAATACATGAACTATGACCTAGGTTTAAATTCATAGTCATCTTTATGTCATAGTATAGTAATTTTTTATGTAATCTAGCAAATGGGTTTGATAGCGCTTGGCTGAATGAATAGTTTTTTTGACCTATTAATCAGTGGTTGTGCTCAATCATAGAATGGTTGAAATGTAAAGGATTGAATGTGTGTTATCACTAACATGAATTCTTATATTTTATTATGTGTATATGCTTGGTTTTTTGTGTTTTTAGTTGTCTTACTTATTTTTAGAGACAAAATAAGCATGACATGCATAGTCCAAACATATTGCATGGGATGATTTAAGGTCTTTATTTGAATCACCTTTACATTCATACAATGAAATCTTAGGAGATACAAAAATTAATTATAAATCATAAGTTAAAATTTCTAAAGATAATGGATTATGAAATAAAGCATGCAAATTTGTAAAATGACTAGTTTTAGAGAAACATGACTTTAATTACATCACCTTAACCTATAGATTTGAGATAGTATGTTTGAGAGATCATATAGTATGTTAGGTTGATTATGAAATATGTGTAATCATTTTAGGAGTGGAATAGGTTAATTGTGTATAAATAGGCATGGTAATCTAAGAGAAACATTGTGTTCCCCCACACCTTGGGTGGACATCATATGTTATCCAAAGGTGTAGACATAGGCATAGTAGTAATAGTATTAGTCTAAATACCTAAAATGAAATTGGTACTTAAAAAATATTGATTGATATTATTAAATAAATTATATTTTTCTTTAGATGTGTTATCCCTATCTAAATTTTTATGTTCATCTCTTATTACATATAGTAATGCATCATGCATTTGTGGATTCATGTCAAGAAATTTAGTTAATTCCCTTTCATCAATATCATAAAATATATTAGTAAATTTTACATATTAATTTATTTGATTAGCATCCATAATACATTTTTCATGAGCAATATTGGATTCAATAACCAAATAAGTTGCATGAAGAGAGTGAGTAGAATAAGGAATGAAGGGATTCATGCATTCCCTTTGGCATCTAGTGGTAATTGGAAGAATCTCAAATGGAATATTATAATAACATGAACTATGGTAGGCTTGAGATTTTTCCAATTTTTTTAGCCATATTACTGCTTTAACGTTTGATCCATTATATTACATAGTCATTATAAATTAATGTTTTTCATATCAAAGGAAAAAACATATAATTATTCTAACCATAACTTGATTCAAAAAATAGAAACTAAGTACATCCATTATAACCATGTGTAATTTTTATTTTTTAAGGAAAATTAGGAATCAAAATGGAACTTCAAAATTATATACAAAAAATTAAAATCATATAAAAGAGGAGGAAACCCTAAGTCCCACATGGGTTTTGACATGTTCAATAAAATATGTGGGTTCATTAATATGTTTTACCTTATTTTGGATTAGTTAACCCTAATGAGATATAATTATGTGTATTATTCAGATTGTATGAAATATAGCGATAATATATATCTAAATTATAAAAAGTTGAAAATTAATTTGGCACTTGCACTTAATAAATATGGAATATAATAAAAATAATAATATACTTAGGTTTATAATGTATTATACAAGTTTGAGACAATGGAGGTGGGGGGAAATGCAAAAAACTAGACTGTGAGTCTCAATTCAAGAACTAGAGTTTTGGGCATGCCTTAATAGTAATGTTAACCTCTAGTTAGTACCATATGATGATGGAAACCAAACCTAATGGTTTAATTTGTGTTATTCTTATTTATTTATTCTAGTATAGGTTGTTTTTTCTATTTATCTTCTATATATGTTTTCAATCCTTAGATATGATTATGTGTGTAGTACCTAAAAATTTATCTCCTTCTCTTAAAACCCTAGGTCCACTTTTATCACTATATTTTGGCCTAAAAAATGGGAAATAATGTGGATTGAGATAACCCCAACCATTCTTTTTTTAAGGTTTGATTTTTGCCTATATATCCAATACTATAAAAATGGAAGACAAATTTGTGCAATAATTCTCATTCAATGTATGTAACATCTGATCTATCTTTCAATTCTTACCAAATAACGTGTATTCCTTATGATTGAATGGTATAGGTAAATACCATTAAATTTGTATAGTGTTATATATGTTTCATTTATGAGTGATAGATAGGTAAATAGGCTTATGCATATCTTTTATTTGCTTGGGACTCTTTAGGTACTTTCTCACACCACCGATAGGTGAAATGTATGGGTCAACCCATAAGAATCATTTACATTTGAAATGAATCCATTGCCTAGTATGGGATGAAACCATTACATTTGGATGCTACCAAAAATTAGGTATCATTTGAGTTGAATGGTTATATCTAGGAGAGAATGATATCGATCTAATGATCTGTAGATGTTTGAGTATGATAATTGACTAGTTTGGCATAGACTAAGGAATTGATATAAACTAGGGAGTTTTTAACCCTAGAAATCATGTGGATGTGATATAATGGTGAATAAGATTCATAGATGCATGCATAAGTCATTAAAAATTAAGATAGGTCAAAACTAAAATTTCCAAGTATCCAATACTAGATTTTAGCATTTACAATAATGAAGGATGTCCAAGTCCCATGATTGGACTTAGAAAACAATATAATAAACATCATAAGATGGGAAATATTACATGTGTGTTTAAGTTATTGATATTTATCATTGGAATTTTTTGGGTCATTTATGATCCAAGGTAGTTTATATTTATTTAATATTTTTAGTTTTATTTATTTAATTTTTTTGGTTAGTTGTTAGGTTAATTAAAACTTGTTGTTGGTTTCTTTATAACCAATTTGAAAAATACTTTTAAAAGCTTACAAATGTACAACAATAAATCTAAGTTAACATTAAATATATGTTTATGATTTTGCCTCACTATCTAGGCCTAAACAGTGGTATCAAAGCCCAAGTGAATGAAAGAGGAGATCAATACTTGGGTATTTTGTTATATCTTAATTTTACTAAAGAAAATAAGTAGAGATATCTATATAGTTTTGGCTAGAAATATAGAATACTCAATTATTTATGTTTGGTGAAACATAAGCATCACCACTAAGAAAATATATAGTTTACTTGGTTTTATGGATCAAAGTATTGATATTTTTAAAAGGAAGAATACAATTAGAGTGGTGTGATATTCACCAACCAAAAGTTGTTCAAATACAAGGATAATTAATCAACATTTAATGTGAATGGCAGTTTTGGCTTCTTAAAATTGGTTTGAGATAATAGTGATAGCACTAAAGCACTTATTTTTGCATC
Organism: Torreya grandis; assembly: GCA_037957365.1. NCBI lineage: Eukaryota > Viridiplantae > Streptophyta > Pinopsida > Cupressales > Taxaceae > Torreya > Torreya grandis. The sequence goes on from JARHVA010003340.1 coordinate 566,611, forward strand.
GATTTTCATAACTTTTTTGTAGAGAAACTCCATGTTTCTATATAGAATGGTTATGATGAGAGTGCCTTTGACTATTTTTTATTTTTGATTGCATTTTAGTAGAATGGATTCATAGAATTAGGTATAGTGTGTGAAAATAAGTTTTTATCCTTTCAAATACCTAAACTCACCATGGGCTCCACTAAATAGAATGCAAAGTAATCACATTGGTGAAAGTTTTTTACTATATATGTTTCTTATTTATTTATTATCTTTCACTGGAAAAATAAAATCTATATAGCATTTATTGACTTTAAATATTCAAATTAACTAAAGTAAATTTAATTATTTAATTTTAAAATTCTCCTTAAAAACAAAGAGGGTTCATAGTTCAAAACCCATTGGGATTATATATTTTGAACGATATTTTTTTTTTTACATTTGGATTTTGGATATATAAGGGTGTAAATAAGATATAAGTTGTGTTTTTATTTTGAAAAAATACCTAAATATTTTTTATATCAAATATACTTACAAGGGTTAAGGCAAAACCTTGAGTAAGATTCATCTTATTGTTTTCCTTTTCTTGTAAGTCATGGAAAAAATTATAAGTTTGATCTCTAAAAATGGTAAATTATCACATAAAAACTATAAGAAATGGAGTAGGGACATGGATAACACCCTCGATTTTAATAACTTATGGGAAATCATAGATAAAGAGAGCACGCCACCAATTGAAGCTAAAAAATTGGTTGAGTACTATAAATGTGATAAATATTGAAAAGTGTTTTCATTGATGTTAAGGTTAATGTCATTGGTGTCAAGGTGCATCTAGTGAATATTCATGGTGTGTGGTCTTTGAGTGTGAGCTTGTGAGTTTGATGTGACAAGGAAGGCATGTGTCAAGATGCATTTGAAATCAAAAGAGAATTTGAAGGTAACTAATGTTTTTTGGTTACATGAAAGTACAGGTCAAATTTTCTTAGATCTATTTGGTTGATGTTTTGATGAGGTCATAACATAGAAGTAATAGGTTAAGGCATCAAGGTGTCTTATAAAGCCTAGTCTAGACCTTGTGAGAAGATATGTGTAGGTAACATGGTGATGTGAGTGAGATCAAGAAAGTGTGAATTTATTTATCATTGTATGGGATTTTGAGTTAGGTGTAGAAGCCTTCATAAGTGTTATAATATAGGTCATTGAGGTCAAGTTCTTAAGTAGCCTAAGCCCAGTCATGGCATTAAGAAACCTTATGAGAAGGCTTGAGTATGATCACTTGGTGAGATGAGAGCACACATGTTGAGTGGTTGTATGATTTTTTTTAGCATGTATGTGAGGCATTAGACCACTCATGATAATCTCAAGGTGAGCCTACAAGGGAAAGACCTTCAGACCAAGTTTTCACCTAGACCACTTCTAGACCTTACCTAACCTAATGAGGCATCATGACATATTTTTAAAGAATTTGAATGATGTTTGGTAGTGTTTATCATGAGAGAGGTTTTTGATCATGATAGTAAGGTTTTGAGAGCATGTAAATAGTCATGAAGGTCAGTTTTAAGGCCTAATGTGGTTTGTAAGTCAAGGTCTAAAGAGAAAAAGAGAGAAAGTGTGGCCTAATATGGGTCATGATCAGATATCAAGGTTTTTTAGATTATGTAATAATTTTCAGAGTTGATGTATGTTTTACAAGTTTTTCATGAATTTTTAGGTTTTAGTTTGAAGGACAAGACATAAAAAGTTATTTAGAGGTCTCTCAAGTGCATAAAATAAAGGGTTCTTAACCCAAGGTTTTTCCTATGATCATTAGCTCATAAAACCTTTTCATGGGAACCTATGTTGTTCATGGTATATGGTTAAGGGTCCTATCTCAAAATTCTATTCATTAGTTTTTAGATTGATGGTTTATGCTTTATGAATGATCATTAAGAGTAGAAAGGATTTAAACCCTCTTGGAACCCTAATAAGGACCCAATGTTGAATATGTTACTAAAAAGTAGTTAGGATGGATTTAAATCATTAGGTAATATATTTTATATTTTATTGAACACTCCTAGCCACCTCTAGGTGGTATTGGTTGGAGAGAGGAGAGAGAAAATGTTGAGTTACAAGCTTATTTATTAAGAAGTGGTATAATTCAAATGTTACATTGGAAATAGTAATAAAATGGATGGATGAATAAGGTAAAGAATAAATTTTTATGTCCATGAAGTTTTTTAGATATATTATAGTCCTTAAGTGTGTTAAATTGGTCATCTAATTTAGCCAGTTGTTAATAGACCAAATGATGCAAACAGTGAAAAACCCAAACAGTAGTGAGAAGATAAATTGGAATGTGTTTTTATAGTAGAATGATGGATCAAAGTGTATTAATATGTTTTTTTATACTATTATGTCCTATTAATTATTGTTATATATCTTTAAATTTAGGTATAGTGGTGAAAATGATGAAGCCAAAATGGCTTATCTAGCTTAGTAAGGTCTATGTGTAGTAAGGTCAACAAATTAGTTTGTAAGATAAATATTTTCCAATAGAACATATTATATTTATATTTTAGGATAATATGGAGATATTTTATGAACATATAAATTCATCATAAGTCATTTAAAGTTTCTATATAGGTGTTGTAGGTCTAAGTCCCCATGACTGTGCTTTGAGGTAATATGACAATTATAAATGAGTAAGTTGTAGAGGTGTTCTTGAAGCCTTATATTATTATATGAAGTGTATAATACATATGGTATTATTTTTTTTGACTTTAAATTCTTGTTTATTTTTTTAAAAAACTTTTAATTCAGTGTAAGAGGATAAAAAGTTGAAGCCAAAATGGCTTGTCTGGTTCAAGCAAGGGTTTGTGAGATAAAGTTAGAAGATTGGTTTGCAAAACCAATGTTTTCTATTATAGCCTATGGTTTTTATGATTAAGTTTATTATTAATATTTTATATAATATTTTTAATTTATTTAGTATCATTTAAAGTGTATTTTTAAGTGTTGGGTGTCAAGTAGTTTCATGACTAGTTTTTTATAGTTTTGGAAGTTCTGAGTGAGCATACTGAAGAAATGAGTTTAAGCATTTTTTCCCTAAGTTGAAGCATTTAAATAATTTTTTTATGAAAATAATTTAATTTAAGTATATATATATATATATATATATATGCTTTTTTTATCATATTTAAGTGGCTTGATTAATTTTGAGCTTCAGAATTGAAAGGAAGATTTTTGGTGTACACAAGCCTAATAGGATTGAGTACTAATGAGGGTTTTCAAGTATTGGTTTGTTATAAAATGTATTTTTGAGCATATAATACATTATTGGGGGTATATTATATTTTCCTACCATGTTTGAAGTTTTAAAGTGTTCCAAGGAATGCAAAATGTAACATGTGTCTAAGAAGGCCTAATAGGTCTCCTTGAGACCTAAAAGTGAAATGAGGCCTAATTGACTCATGTTAGACCAAAAGGTACTAAAATATCATTTTATTAATGTTAAAAATATTTAATAAGACCTATTATATTTTTGACCTAATAGTTTAAGGATGTATGGCTAATTAAATGGTATATGAACAAAGAATTATATATATATATATATATATATATATATATATATATATATATATATATCATTCTTTGTTCATATATATATATATATATATATATATATATATATATATATATATATATATATATAATGTAGTTTTAGGCCTATTTGTGTAAGCAAAGTGAATACAAATGAAATAACACATTATTAAGTAGAAACAGGTTTTTATATCATAATATGAGTATAAAATATTATTAATTAATATCTAATAGTGTGTTTTCATATGATAATTAAGTTCATATGACCTAATTAGTCTTGAAGAGACCTAATTGAATGAAGAATAAAAGGCACTTTGAGAGGGTTAAAGAGTGTAAAGATCTAAATAAGGTGATAATCATATGTTGTGTGATAAAAATATTGTTATAAAGGATATAAAACTAATTAGTCTACTTATTTTGTGTTAATTCATCTAGGGGGTTGGTGCCTCCTTGCAATTTGGTGCTTGTTAAAGCTTAGTCAAGTGGGTGCTTGGCTTGTTGGGGTTGGTGCTCCATGTGGAGTTAATGCTTCACTAAAATTGTTTTTTGTATTATAAGACTATATTCCATTTGTATATATCATTGTTTTTTATTCCCCTTGATTTTTTTCCACATATGTGATGTTCTCTTATGGTTCATACTTATGTGGATAGGTGTTTATTCTTGCTAGATCTATATGCTTATTTGAATGGTTCATGATTGATTAAGTGTAATTGATAAGAATGGTTTTGAATACTAATTCACCCCCCCCCTCCATAATTAATTTTGATTCTAACATTTGGTATTAGATATTTGTCCTTTAAATTAGGCCTAACAACCTAAAGGAGATCCTAGAAGTAAGGATGGCTACTAGTCAAGTTCAAGGAGGTTTCTCTACTAGTAAGGATCTATTTTTTAATTGGAATAATTATGAATTTTGTATAATAATATTATGATGACATATCTATTGTCAATTTTCCATGAAATATGGCATTTAAATGTGGATGGGTACACTCCACCTCCTACACCACTAACTAATACAGCAAGCAAGAAGGAAAGTGAGAGAAATTCCAAGGTGATGAATGCCATTCTATATGTCCCATCAAAAGTATATTTTGTTAAGGTTATATACTATGATTCATAGAAGGTGATATGGGACAATTTGAATATTTAATATGAAGGAGGCACCAAGGTAAAGATGGCTAGATTACAGACCCATAGAAGGTAGTTTAAAATTTTGAGTATGAAGGGAGATGAGAGCACTCTATCCTACCTATTAAGGGTTGATGAAGTTGTAAATGTCATTATAGGTCTCAGAGAAGAATAGAAAGAGTCTATAGTTGTATAAAAGGTATTTATATACCTAACTTCTAAATTTGACTCAAAAGTGTTTGCATTATAATAAATTCAAGATCTAGACATAGTTCAAATGCATGGGCTTCATGGCATCTTGACTACCTATGAGATGAGAAAAAATGAAGGAAGACCTTAAAATAAATAAGAAGCATTCAAAGTTTATAATAAGTCAAAATCCAAGAAGTTCAAGGATGAGGTATGTTCAGATATTGATGATGATGAATTGATAACCATGTTTTCTAGTAAATTTAGGTTTGGATTTGGTAATTACAAGGGAAAGTTGCCTTTCAAAGTTTAAAATATAGTAATATTGGTCACCTTGCATCTAAGTTTCCTAAAAAGGATAAGATTGATAATGATGTAGAACATCATGAACATCATGGTGATGATAAGAAGGTCTATAACCCTGACAAAGGAAAGAAATATTTTAGGAAGTATGAAGGTAGGAAAGGGTCATTCAAGAATAAGAGAATATTTTATACCAAATAAAATAATATCTCATATGATGTAAGTGACACAAGTATATTTTATAGTGATGATGATAGTAATGAGCATGAACACAATAAAAATTAAACCTTATTCATGGCCATAGAAATAGATAATGAGGGTTGATCAAAAATAAAAGTCCTTATAGATGATGAATAATTAGATGAAGAAGAGGATAAAGTAAACCTTGATGTATAATTGGTGAGTGCTCTAGAGTATTTGAATTTATAATAAATGAAGAATCATAAATTGAATTTATTATTTAATGACTACAAAGAGAAGACTAGTTTATTTGAGGAGAGATTGAGTAACACATCTAAGAAGTATGATGAGATCATCAATCAGATTAAAGCTCATATGGATATGGTCACTACTAGCCTAAAATATAAGGAAGAATAATTCATCAAGTATAAATCATAAATGGATTCCTTAAAGATAGAATTGGATCAAATAAATAGTAAGATGAAAACCTATGAAAAGTTTAAAAAGAGCACTGAGGATCTAGATGACATTTTGAGTTTTCAAAAGTCTACCAATGATAAGTCAAGTCTTTGTTTCAAAGTAGATCAAAAGGAGAATGAGGAGAATGATAATGTGAATAATAAGGTCAACCTCAAGAACAATATGAAGACAAATTCTATTAGATATCCTAATACCATAAGGTATGCAAATTCATTCAGTGGTTATTATTTCTCATGTAGTTAGTTTGGTCATAGAGAAAGAGAGTCTAGAAGACCCTCCAATAATGAGTACTCTTAGAACTATTAAATGAGTCATTGTTCACATCAGTCAAGATATATGAGTGATGTTGTTTTTTTATAATCATCTTAACATTGGTCATATTACAAGATTATATCATCATTAATCATCAAGATATAACAAGAAGATTAAAGCTCCTAAATTTCAAAGATAAACCAAGGTGTGGAATCCAAAGACAGTCAAACTTAGTCCTAGTCAATCTACAAGCCAAAATGGACTGCTTGCTATTGTAGAGCATAGACTAGATATAAATAATATTAAGAGTTTTCATTATCATCTTAGATTATTGACCACATAGATGATGAAGAGGCCAATCCAAATATGATAATCAAGCCTAAAAGGATCCTAAAGGATCATCAATCTTGTGAGAGCATGTATATCTAGGAATCTCTTGAGTTTGTGTTTTTATAGTGACTATGGTAAGTGGTGACTTCATTAGGCTTCATGAAGACACTCATTAGTTAGTATAATCTTGGTAGCCATCATGAAGACATGTTGAAGAATTTTGATAGATCTATAAGTTGTATTAGTATCAAGATGTTTTGAACGAAGATGAAGATGGTCTAAGAATCCTAATCACTCATGTGGTGAGTTAAAGCTATGAATACAAAGAGGGGGTCCCTAATTATAGAATTAATGTCAAGAATATGGTGGCCTAGTGTGTGAGAAAAGGTTTGGGTCATATCAATCATCTCAAGGAAAAAGTGAGTGGTCTTGTGATCTAAGCTCATTTGAATGAGGTATTCATGGAGTAAGTGGGATCATGTTCCTATAAGTCCTCATATTATGTGTGTTGATATTTTATTTTAAGAAGGTGTGATTCTAGATAGCATTTTTTGGAAGACTCTTTGTCATTAATGTCAAAGGGGAGAAATAACAATATGGGGGAGATGAGATTGATTAGATTGTAGTGTGTTTTCCATCAATGGCAAAGGGGGAGTTTGTTGATAAGTGTTTTCATTGATGTTAAGTTTGAATTCATTAGTGTTAAGGTACATCTAGTGAATATGCATGGTGAGTGGTCTTTGAGGTATGTACTTGTGATTTTGATGTGACAAGGAAGGCATGTGTCAAGATGCATTTGAAGGCAAGAGATAATTTAAATGAAAGAGATAATTTGAAGGAAACTAATGTTTTTTGGTTACATAAAGGTATAGGTTAGATTTTCTTATATATTCTTGGTTTATATTTTGATGAGGTCATAACAAGGAAGGAATAGGTCAAGGCATCAAGGTGTCTTGTAAAGCCTAGTCTAGACCTTGTGAGAAGATATGTGTAGGTAACATGATGAAGTGAGTGAGATCAAGCAAGTGAGAATTTATTTTTCATTTTATAATCTTGTGAGTTAGGTGTATAATCCTTCATAAGTTTTATAAGATAGGTCATTTAGGTCAAGTGTTTAAGTAGCATAAGCTAAGTCATGGCATAAAGAAACCTTATGAGAAGGTTTGAGCATGGTGGCTTGGTTAGATGAGAGCACACATGCATGATTGGTTGCATAAAGATGTTTGAGCATGTATTTGAGTCATTAGATCACTCATTATAATCTTAATGTGAGCCTACAAGGGCAAGACCTTTAGACCAAGTCTACACTTAGACCACTTCTAGACCTTGCCTAACCTAATCAGGCATCATGATTTGTTGTCAAAGAATGTAAATGATGTTTTTTAGTGTTTAATCATGAGAGAGGTTATTGATCATGATAGTGAGGTTTTGAGATAATGTAAATATTCACGAAGGCCATTTTAAAGGCCTAATGTTATTTGTAAGTCAAGGTCTAAGGAGAAAAAGAGAGAGAGTGTGGCCTAATGATGGGTCATGATCATATATTAAGTTTTTTCATATCATTTAATAATTTTTAGAGGTGAGGTATGTTTTTTCAAGTTTTTTCATGAAGTTTTAGGTTCTAGTTTGAAGGACAGGGCATAAAAAGTTATTTATAGGTCTCTTGAGTGCATAGAATGAAGGGTTTTCAACCCAAGAAGGTTTTTATTGTGTAATTAGCTCATAAAAACTTTACATGGGAACATAAGTTCTTCATTTTAGATGGTTAAGTGTCATATCTCAAAATTATAGGCATTAGTTTTTGTATTGAGGGGTTATGCTTTATAAACGATCATTAAGAGTGGAAATAGGTTTAAACCATCTTAGAACCCTAATAAGGACCCAATGTTGAAAAAATTTATAAAATTTTATCTCTAAAATAATATATTTTATCTTTTATTTGACTCTCCTAGTACCTCTAGGTGGTATTGGTTAGAAAGAGGAGAGATAAAATGTTAAGTTATAGGCTTATTTATGACAAAGTTATTATAGAATTCAAAATTTGCATTGGACATAGTAATAAAATGGATGGATAAAGAAGGTAGATACTAATTTTTTTATTTTCATTAAGTTTTATGGATAGTTCCTACTCCTCAAGTGTTCCAAATTGGTCATCCAAGTTAGCTAGTCACTATCAGGCCAAATGATGAAAATAGTGAAAAACCTAGGTAGTAGTGAGAAGATGAATTGGAATGTGTTTTCATGGTATAATTATGGATCAAAGTGCATGAATATTTTTTTTGGGACTTTTATTTCCTATTAATTTTTTTTAGATATCTTTAAATTCAAGTATAGTGGTGAAAATGATGAAGCCAAAATGGCTTCTCTGGGTCAATAAGGTCTGTGTGTAGTAAGGTCAACAAATTGGCATGTAAGATCAATAGTTTACACTACACCATATGATATTTATATTTTATGATTATATATAGATATAATAGTACCATATAAATTAATCATAATTCATGGAAAGTGTCTATATAGGTGATGGAGATCTAAGTCCCCATGAATGTGTTTTGAGGTAATGTGATAGTTTTAAGTGAGTAAGTTGCAGAAGTGTTCTTGAAGCCTTATATTTTGAGTTGAAGTGCATAATGAATATGGTGTTATTTTTTGTGACTTAAAATTCCTATTTATATTTTTTAAAATCTTTTAAATTAGTTTAAGAGGTTGAAAAGTTGAATCCAAAATGGCTTTTTTGGTTCAAGCAAGACTGTGAGATAAGGTTAGAAAATTGGTCTGCAAGACCAATATTTGTTATTAGAGATTTTTTTATGATTGAGGTTAATATTAATATTTTATATAATATTTTTAATTTATTTATTATCATTTAAATTTTCCTTTTAGGTGTTGGGTGTTAAGTAGTTTTATGACTAGTTTTTGACAGTTCTGGTAGTTCTGAGTGAGCATACAAAAAAATGAGTTTAAGCCTTTTTCCATAATTTTGTGTTTAAATAATTTTTTTATTAAAATAAGGTCATTTATAATCTATATATATATACTTTTTTTATCATATTTGAGTGTCTTCAGTAAGTTTGAGTTTTAGTATTGAAAGGCAAATTTTTGGTGTACACAGGGCTAATAAGACTGAGTACTAATGAGGAATTTCAAGTAGTGATTTGTTGTAAAATGTCTTGTTGAGATTATAATAAATTATTTTGGGTATATTTTATTTTTATATTATATTTTCCTACTATTTTTTAATATTTAAAGTATTCCAAGAAAGTCAAAATATAACATGTGTCTAAGAAGGCCTAATAGGTCTCCTTAAGACCTAAAAGTGAAATGAGGCCTAATTGAGTCATGCCAGACCAAAAGGGAATAAAATATAATTTTATTCATGTCAAAAATATGTAATAATACCTATTATATGTCTTACCTAATAGGTTAAGTGTGTATGGTCAACTAAGTTGTATATGAACAAGGAATGGTATATATACAAGACAGTTTTAGGCTTATTTGTGTAAGCAGAGTGAATGCAAATGAAATAACACATTATTGAGAATAATTAGGTATTTTATACCATAATATTGTTATATATTATTATTAATTAATATATTATAGTCTTTCTACATATGATAATCAAGGTCATGTGACCTAATTAGTCTTGAAGAGACCTAGTTGAGCAAAGAAGCCTAGAAGGCAGTTGAGAGGGTTAAAGAGTGTGAAGAGATAAATAAGGTGATAATAATATCTTGTGTTAGAAACATAGTGTTTTTAATGTGATAAAATAAATAATGTGGTTTAGTTTTATCTTATTCATCTAGGGGGTTGGTTCCTCCTTGCAAGTTGGTATTTGCTAAAGCCTAGTCAAGTTGGTGTTTGGCTAGTTGGGGTCGATGCTCCATGTAGAGTTGATGATTCTATAAAATTTATTTTTGTATTATAGGATTTTATTCCATTTTAATATATCATTATTTTTTATTCTCATTGAGTTTTTCCCATATAAGTGATGTGTTCTTATGTTTCATGCTTATGTGGATAGGCACTTATTCTTACTAGATCTATATACTTGTTTAAATGGTTCATGATTACTTAAGTATAATTGATAAGAAAGGTTTTGAGGATTTATTCAGCCCCCCCCCCTCTCAATATTTTTTCTTCCAAAAATAAACATGCACTTGCATTTTTAAAAACATCCTATAATGAATAGACTATCATTCATATAAAGGCAGTTAAAATTAAAGCCTTATGTGGATCGATGTAGATGGTGATGGATTTGTACAAGATTTTATTATGTTCTACTATAGTAAAATATGATGATCATAGGGTATGAGTAGGCATTGATCATGCTCATCAGCCTTTTATTCCACAACTCATAGGGCAAGTTTCTATATGGATCAACATCAGTTTTGGTCAGTACAAGGATGTACAGTACCCCATTTGTAGTTACTTTAGACTTTATTTGATGACTTCAAAGTCATTTCTCTTGTTATTTCATCTTTCATACCTTTTTGAATCAAGGGGGAGTTTTTTAGGTCATTTATGATTCAAGGTATTTTGTATTTATTTAATGTTTTAAGTTTTTTTTATTTAATTTTTTTTAGTTATCCAGTTAATTAAAACCCATTAGTTAGTTTCTTTATAACCATCTTGAACAATATTTTTAAAAGCTTGTGGATGTACAAAAATAAATTTGAGTTAACATTGACTATATTTTTATGATTATGCCTCATTTTCTATGTCTAAACATAATTTTATTTAGTGGACACATTAATTTTAATAAAATATCATCGAGAAAGTGATAATGGGTCTAGGAAAAAAATTTCCACCCCAAGTTCATTACATTGAAAATTATATATTGTATAGTGATCCTTATTATCATTACAACAGGGTGGGATTTCACTATCATATTTAAGAAAGAGAATGGCCATATCTCATGGCAAGAGAGATGGATAAATCTATTTCATATTATAAGGTGGTAATATAGTGTTATTATAAATGGTTTGAATTTCATTGAGATCCTCATCATCAGAGTCAACAAGAGTGACTTACATATCATTATGCATGTTAACAAACTTGGGCAGAGGGGGACTATTCATTTTTTGAATATTAGGAATATGATATTTGGATTTATGTTTGGATAGTTTGAGATTCATGTATCTAGATTAGTTTCATGCTTTTAATGATTAACATCATGATATAACTTTATGCATTGGGTCTTTCAAGAAGCAATCACTCTCATGTGATGAGTTCAAGTATGGCCTAGAAGAAAATTTCAATAACATGTAATATCCAAGACCATAAGCTTGGTGCATACTATTTTGGGTCCAATAGTAAGAGGGAGATAAATACAACCAAGAGGATTTTGGTTGGTCTTATAAAATCTAAGACAACTGAGTCTTTTTTACTTAAGATCATATTTGGAAAATCTTAGTTGTTGTATTGACCATAGGGAAAATACATAATTATTACACTTTCATCCACCAATTATATCCTTATTTATACATCATTTATTGTTATATTAATGAAGAGGAGTGGGTCATCAGATCAAAAAAGACTTCATTAATCATGTCATCCTTGGTGATTTATATGGATAGTTTCTTATAGTGTGGAGGATGAAGCATGGTTTCAATGGTATGAAATTTCTTAGGTGTGGGACCTTAAGAAGGTTCACTATATGGTTCATTTTCATTTTTATGTTGATTATTCTATTTATTGTAGTTATTTCATGATAAATTTGTGATTATATGGTGATGTTCTCATGAATTCCATTGAGGTGATCTTTCAATACATCATGTTAAACACATCTAATAATTTCCATTGGGATGATTTTTGGTAAGAGCTATAATAATGGTTAGGAGGATTTTAAATTTGTTTTATAAGTGAGACTCCAATGGTGTATTATACCCATCATAGGCCAAAAATAAATATAATTTATGGTATTCTTAATAATCATTTATTTGGGAGATGTCCTCTTCAATTTTATAATGGGATCTTTATGACCAAGATTATGATGGTAGTTAATCTTTGTTTCATTCATTATTTATATTTGGTATAGTAATGAACATAATTGGCATCAATAACACATGCAAATTCATTAAATTTTTTATTATTGATATTCGATGTTTGACAGGTTTTATTTTGAGATTTCATATTTTAGTATTGATGTTTAGAATGGTTATCTTGATGAGGTTAATTATAATTATTCAATTATTTTATTATATTATTTATATCACTATTTGGAGATAATGTCATGGTTGAATTTTTATCCCAATAATAATAAATTTTATTTAGTCTATTACATGTCTCATTGGAGTGACCAACATTAGCATGGAATACACAAAACTTGTTAGGATCATGCCATTGAGGTGGTGAGGAAGTATGGATAAAAATGCTAGATGGTGTTAATAACTCCCTATGTTCTTACAAACTCAAGGGAGGGAAACTAGGGTTTTGATTATTTAGATTAGGATCTTTCATTAATCTACACCATGAGGTCTAAGACTGAGATGTGTAAGGGATAGTTAATTTATGTCTATGTAGAGTGAATTCATAGTGAAATATTCATGTAGAATAAACAAAATACATTAAATGGATCAAAAGTCTTAACTTGTAGGAAATGAAACTTCTATTCATTATCAAATAATATGGGAAAGAATGCATAATACAATGTCAATACTATGTTTATATTGAGTAGATGCATGGAAAAAGTTATTGATGTTACAACTATGTGTAATGGCATTGATATAGATTCTATGTCCATTTATATATGTTACATATATATAGCATAAGAATACAATAGTAATAATAATTGGTGTTTAGTTACTAAGAAGTATTTCCATAGTGCATGGATCATATTATATGTAGTAGTTGGAAAAAGATATAATAGTTAATGCCCAAGATATCAACCATTTGAATTTGAATCCAAGGTATCCTTTTAGTGACAATAGTTATTAGACCACTTGGATCACTAGCTAAGGTCGATGTGTCTGTGAATGGATGCTAGTGAGGTATGTAGAACTATGCAAAACTATTAGGTGTGAAGGGTGAAAAAGTCTATAAAGTACATAAGTATGGGGCATGTATTACTATGAGGTATAGAGTGAACAAAAATAGTGAGTCCACTAGTGTTTGGTACATGGGAATTTGAGGAAAGAAAGTAATATCATGAGATAGTAAGGCACACAAGTAAAAAGTGTACAAAATTCAATGAGTAGGTATAGGACTTGGCATAGAATATTATAAGAAATCTTTGTGCAAATGATTATGAAAGTTTGGGTGAGATGTGTGTGATCTTAAAAATATATTAAATGAGGAGTGAGCTCATATACATAAGAGATATGTATATATCATTCACCCTTTCTTTAAGAGTAATAATATCCATTTTATCGATGCATAATTGTAAGAACTAAACCTAAAATTGTTTTTATGTGTACCACATAGCTTTATCAGCATATTGTCTAACCTTGACCACTATGAAAAGTTGATGGGTGATATGGTAGGTGAATGTATATATAATTTCAATGATCTAGTCCTTTCATGTATGGTGTAGGTGTTCAAGATCCAAACTATAAGGATGTTGTGTCACTATTAGCTCAAAAAGTGATAGAGTGTAATGTTAAAGAAGTTTCATGTTGAATATTGAGTACATGCCTGAGTATTGAGGCAGATCATGAATGAAAATTTTCTCACTAAATACACATAGAATGGTATAAGGACCATAACACAGAGGCTTAATATTTTAGTTTGGACCTTTGAATCATTTCTTTAAAAATTAAAACTAGACTTTATGACCAATTTAAAATACATGAGGTTTTCAGTGTGCATCACGGTACTCCTTGTACTTAGCTTAGGTGTAAGATAACTTGACTTGTTAGAGAATATATTGGATGTGGCATAAAAACTTCTTGGCTTTATCTGCTTCCCATTATTATGTACACAACTTAGTGTCTAATGGTGTGTGATAGGAAATGTTTAAGGGTGTCAAAGGTTGAAACCTAATACATATCTATAATGGATTATATTCAGTAGAGATGTGAAGATCATATTATATACATGTTGAATGTACCATATATTATCATCCCAAGTGAGAGTATTTGCATAGTTTCAAATTTGTAGAAGATGGACAAGTGTTTGATTGACCATTTTGATTTGTCCATCTCTGAGGATGAAAGTCCATTGACTAATTTAGTTGTGTACCCATCAAGTCCCACAATTTTTTCCAAAAATGACTCACAAAGCATGGATCTCTATCAAAGATAATAGTTTTCAATAACCTAAAATGAACCCAAACATGGTCGAAGAAAGCTTACATGATTTTAGATGCATTAATACCTTTCTTGTATGTAACCATCATGGCCATATTAAAAAACCTATCCACTACAAGGAAAATAGTGTCATGTTATCTCTTTGAAGGTAGCCCAGTCATGAAATCCATGCTAATAGATTCCCATGGTCTAGATAGAATTAGTAGAGGTTTTTAAATTCTTAGCTTCCTATTCATGGGCTTGGTGATATAACAAGGAATGTAATATTTGATGTGATGTTCCACATATGTGTGCATATACAACCAAGAGAAGTGCAATTATAATGCAACTAGAGTCTTAATCACACTAAAGTGTCCCAAGGTCTTGGCATAGTACACCTCCTAAATGAGTTGTTGGTGAGGTATGCCATTAGGAACATAGAAAAGTTCAATCTTTTAGAGAATCTGGTCAATAAATTAGAACTCTTGCACTTGTTTACCTTGCTCTAGGTTAATGTAAGTCACTATAAAGTCCTGGTTAGCTGAGTAGAGGGATACCTAATCTATGAAGTTAGGGTTATGTGTGTCCAAGATTATGATGAGTACATGAATCAATAGTGAGATAAGGAAATATATTGTCTTTATTTCCTTCCATTTATTTTTCTTGATCACAATATGGAACTATTTTAGGTATGTCATCCATTTCATATAGTACAAATTTTCTAGCTTGTATTGTGTTTGTAGGAATTGAAATAGATTATGGTTCTAATGAACAAATATCTCCTTCCCAATAATGTAGTTTTTTCACTACTTAATTACTTGAATAATATCATATAGTTATTTCTCATAGGTGGAGTACCTTTTCACCATGTCATTAAATGTATCTAAGTGGTATGTGACTGGATGTCCATGTTGCATAAGCATTACATCAAGTGCATATTCAAATGCAATAGTGTGATTTTTAAAGTTCTAAAAAAATTTGGTCATTGAGATAAAAGGCACTACATAGAATAATTATTTATGGGCCTTGAATGTGTACTATTACACATGAATCTACTTTAACTTAGATTTTTCATGTGTTATCTAGGTGAGAGCCTAATAAATGTGTCAAAAACTAAGGATGAACATATGGTAGAAGTTATAAAATATGATAAAAATCCTTAAATATATGAGACTATGTGGAGTAGGCTAATCTTAAATCACTTTGATCTTATCTAGATCTACCCTGATGTTGATGAGATAAATGATGTAACCTAGGTACTAGATCTTCACACCACCAAATGTACACTTTGTGAAGTTTCCTTACAACTTTTTCTAGCATAATGTCTCTAGGACACATCAGATGTGATCCATATTCTCCTCATAGGTCTTGTTGAAGATGAGGATATAATCTAAGTTTATAATGATTAAGGATTTTAGTAAATCCCTAAGTAGATCATTCATCAAGTGCATGAAGGTGGTTACTATATTAGTTAGGCTATAAGATAACCAACCATTCATATAATCCTTCCCATGTTTTGAATGTTTTCTTATATATGTCTTTAGGATGAATTGGAACCTAATAGTTGATCGTTTTGAAGTATTGGGTGCCTTAGAGTTTTTCCAAGAGGTCATCAATGCATGGTAATGGGTACCTATTATTCATTATTATCTTATTGACATGATAGTTTATGCAGAGTCACCATGACCCATATTTATTGGGTGTAATGACTATAGAACTCCCACAAGGTGAAGAGCTAGGCCTAATCTTTCCATGATTAAGGAGCTCTTATATCTAACACTAGATTTCATCATTCTCCCAAACTGATTTGTGATACAAGGGTTATTTAGAAGAGGAAATTTAGGAACCAAATTGATGTGTTACCTAACTACATAGTGTTCTATAATGCCTTTAGGTTCTATTAAGACTTAAAAAATTTACTCCAGTAACTTGTCGATCTATTACTTCTACGATGATGTATGAATCTTATGCACATGCAAGGTGTGTTTTGTCATTTTATATTGTTTAGGTGTATCAAGGTGAACCATGAGTAACACAAAATTTTTCACATGCAATAAAATATTGAAACATTATATGTCATAAACTAAAGTGATTTTAGTTGATGTCACAAAATCAGAAAGGTTGTATAAGTAGTCATCTACATAAATAGTCTAACATTGTGGCTTGGATTCATATGTAACTTTGTAGTAGAATGGATATGTTATTCCTATCAATATTTCATAGACCTCTATAGGTGTGACATCATAAGTGGAATTTTCCTCCATTGTCTTCACCTTGAATTAGAAATCACATTATTGTCAAACCTATATATCTCCCCCCTACTATAACCATCCTAGATAATATGGTCTAGGATGTGTAGTAGTGGTGAGCCTAAGGCATTGAGCTATATATTATGTAATTTTTTTTTTTGATTGACATTATTGATGATGATATGGAGAGGTTGACCCCTCACCAAGAATTGAGTGTGGATGATATGTTTATGCTCTTCAAAGATGTCAATCATAGTGGAGTAAATGCTTAGATAAGAGGCATCTACATTAGTGTTATCCATTAGAATAGGTCCTTATGTATACAATACAATTAGGGACTACTACACATGGAATTTAGAGTCATTATGGGTGGATGAGTAATTGCAATGCCACCACTTATCACCAAACTTTTTTTTTCTTTATCTAAATTAGACTACATTATATAGCCTTTGAATGTTGAGAAGTCTTCAAGTACTTCTCAACTTTGTGAGAAGTGTGATTTTTGTTTTGTCCATAAGGTTAGGATGTGGATTTATGTATTGTGAGGCCTAACATACTACATTAAATGAAGAGGTGTCATGTTAATTCATTTATGTCTTGGCTTTGATATTTCTAGCTTTGTTATATGCTTTCCCCAAAGTGTTGAAATTTAATAACTCTATCTTCACAAGGATATGAGGTGAAATTACACTCATGTAATTTACAACCCTATACTATTCATTAAATTTCTCTTGTAAGTGTGCAGATTAGTCATGGAATGAGTTGGTGTAGTTTTCCACTGATTGATCCTTGTGCGAGTGCAATTGTTAGAATTTGATGTCTTCATATTCAAAGTGTTGAAGAGGGTAATATACCTACTTCAACACATTGAAAAAAAATATCCATTACTTTATTGAAATGCACTCTTTTGAGCACTATGTGTTGAAGGTCTCCCACTAGTTGATAACTACGATGGACATATTCAATACTATGAAGTTGATCTTCTCAGTATCAATGAAATAGTTAATTGAAAATTACACCTTGGGTTATCAGATCCATGTATCCAATGATTTTTTATCAATCTTACCTTTGAATAAAGGGATGTCAATATTGACTTATACTTTGAAGGGGGTTTACTATTGGAATCATTATGGAGCATGTTAATGAGATGAAGAGTAAGATGTTGGGTTAAGCTACATCATCAATTCATAGAACTAACCAAAATGTTTAGTGTGTTCTACCTTTATAACATCAATGATGAGAATTTAAAATTTATGGGGTTACTTCATGTTGATTCTGGGCATCAACCATATGAATTTATAATGATGTTCTATAATATCTGAAGTATAACCAATTTCTAGATCCTCTCTCTCTCTCTCACATTGTGCCTATGTGGTTATAGGAAAAATAAAAGGAATAAATTAGATATTATATACCACTTCCTCCTCAGGTGTTTAACTACTATGATATTAGCTGATACATACCATAGGTCCCAAGATCAAGGTGTGTGGGGGACATCTGAGTTAGGGCTATGTATATTGAATGCATAGTGTAATATTTAGGCAAAATAAACAAAACACAATCAGTGGATCAAAATTCTTAACTTACAATAAATGTAACTTATATTCATTGGTAAATAATATGGGAAATAATATTGAGTGTAATATCAATAGTGTGCATATACATATACCAAGTATATGTGTGAAGTAAGCTATCGATGTTATGACTATGTGTAATGGCATTGATTTAAGTTTTGTCTCTATCCTATTGTGTTTGTGTGTGTGTGTGTGTGTGTGTGTGTGTGTGTGTGTGTGTGTGTGTGTGTGTGTGTGTGTGTGTGTGTGTGTGTGTGTGTGTGTGTGTGTGTGTGTGTGTGTGTGTGTATCCATAACCATATACATATGTTACATATATATTTCATAAGAATACAAGAGTAGTAAATATTGATGTTTAGTTATAAAGGAGGATTTTTACAATACATAGATCTTATCAGATGTGGTAGTTATAAAAGGTTATAATAGTTAATGTACAAGCTATTATCCATTTTAATTCAAATCTAGGGTCTCATTTTTGTATCAATGATTATTAGATCACTTGGATAATGTAGTTGAGTTCAAAATGTCCATGCATGGATGCCTATGAGGTATGTGTAATTGTGCAAAATTGATAGGCATGAAGGGTGTAAAAATGCATTACTTTAAGTGTGGGGTGAGATCTGTGCACTATGTATAGTAGATAAAATGATGAGTGAGTTAAAATTCATAGGGATACACATAGATCACTCATTTTATATTTTTGGGGAGTCTTGTTTTGAGATTTACTAGTGTTGAGTACATTGGTTGATGTTATGAATGGTTGGGAAGATCTTTTTTAAAAATTTTAAGGTGATGATTAGATTCATTGAGTGAATTATTCTTGACTTTACCTTCATGAATTTAATAAAACTTATCATAAACTTGGTGGCATTCTCTTATCATGGCATCATGATCAAATCTATGAAAAAGGAGAAACTCATATGATATATGCTTAAGTTTCTTTATATATTCATGAGAGGGACCCTAATTGACATTATTGGGTCCAACACATCCCATTCTCAAACATTCATATGAGGACCCTCTTGTCTCATTATAATTGGTTCTCTCATTGTCTCTAAACATTTGAACTTTGAAACTAAATTTGTAAATGTGCCATGTTTGATGGTTTGAATTGGTTAATATTTTAGATTGATTTATTCTCTTATAAAAATTGAATGTTGGACCTTTGGAACCTTCCATTTCAATATTAATTTATTCAAAACCCAAAGGTTCCTTTGTTAGCCTTATTATACATTTAAAATAAAATCAAAGATTCACATTTATAATGTCATTTATAGTATTGAAAATGGGAAAATCAAGGGTGATTTTAAGCTTTACTTCATTGTATTTTAGGTTTGATTGCATATCACTTTGATTTTATTTAATTTTCAAATGTATTTTTCATAAATTAATTTTGATTTCACAAGACTAATAATGTTAATGTTTTGACTATGTTTATTTTACCTTAGTATATTTTTTGAGTTTTTAGGTCTCAAAAATATTATGTAGCTTCCCATATTTATCCATGTGTCCCTATCATAGTCAATAGTCTTGAAAAACCTTGAGACCTTGGAGCATTGAGATGATGTCATGTGGCATCATCTCAGTGACCCAAGGAATTGGGAGTTGAGATTAGCTAGAATGTCCCTGGGTTCCTAAATCCTAGGGATGATGCCATGTTGAATCATCTAAAATACCTAAGGATATGGGAGTTTAAATTAGATATAATTTCCTTAGGCCTTGAGTCACTAATAAGATACCACATGGCATCATCCCAATGACCCAGGATCTAAGGTTTTTGTTGAGGAGTTTTAAGACTCTAGGTTAAGGGGATTGTACCACATGTTTAGATCCCACTACTCTAGATTATTGGCATGATCTGTATAGTTTTGATACCCTCCAAGCCTTTAGGTTAGTAATATTATTCCATGTGGTGACATCCCCTTACTCAAGAGTCTTAGAGTGGTATGTATAGTTTTGAAAGCCTCTAAGGATCTAGGTTAGTGGGATTATGCCATGTGGTATCATCCCACTATCCCAAGGCCAATAGAGTGATGATAAAATAATTTAGGAAGAAAATATGGTTGTCAAGTGGAAACATAAGGACTAGGGAAGCCTAAGAATAGAGAGTAAGATTGAGAATTGGTCTATAGGGACAAGGAATATGTTTGGGAGACCAAAAATGAGCACCAAGTGGAAAAAAGAGCCCAAAGACATAAATAAAAGATGGACCTAAACCATGTCAACTATTTGAGTCATCATACAATGTAAAGATAAGTCAAAAACCTCCCAGATCATCAATCTTTGTACTCAGAGATCTGTCCAAAGGCGAAAAGGTATCCTAAATTTGGGTTAGTTAGCACTTATCCCTCCTAGTGCCATTAGAGCCCTCCTTGTTGATGTTTTAAAATGAACCATAGGTGATCTCTAGTGTTTAAATAACACTTATCATTTTAGAATCTAAAGATTCAAGGCATGAGTTACATGTATTCAAAAATTAAGGTGCATGTGGTGAAAATAGTGGTAAAGCAACATGGACTATTCCACAATACTTATAGGGTTTGATTGTTAGGGGCCATCTTGGGTTTTAGTACTAATTTTAACAAATAAACCTAGATTTGAACTACAGACTAAGTTAAATGATTATGAACAATGTTTTATACTAAAGTGAATCATTAAAAAAAGGGGGGGGGGGGGGGGGGGAAGGAAGGCTAGAGTAAGAAAGAAATAGTGATTGTTGAGCCCTAATTGTAAACATATTGATAGAGTTTATAGAATTACCAAGAGTTATCTTAACTACTATATAGTGTTAAGTAGCCTAAGATCACATCCCACTACAAACCAAGCCTAGTTTTGAAGATAGGATGATGATACAAGTAAGAATTTGAATTTACTTTTAGGTTTTGCACCACATTTATATAACTAATGCACATCTATGTTGTATAAAAAATAAAGTGAATTAAACCTAGTTTCATTCCACTAACCTATCATAATGCAAGTTAGCAACCTTGTAATTAATGATCTACTTAGTATTTTTAGAAACTATAAACAAGCAAATGAGAAACTTTAGCAATTGAAACACATTAAATCAGATTATTCCTACTAAATTCCTTGATCCCTTTGTACTAATTTCTTAAAACTAGGTAAAAAATAATTTGAAGTCTCCCCTCTACAATTGGTAATACATGTCCCTTTTATAGGAAGCTGGGTAGTATAACGGTCAGTTTTCACACCTACAAGTGTACAAAAGACAATTATCTTTGTTAATATTGGGATATTTATGGTAATTGTTGTAATTTATGTATAATATGAATTATCAATGACAATTTTTTCTATCATTATAGGGAATGAATGAGAAATTTATACATGTCTTCATGTGCTTTAGAGGGTACTTTAATGGTGCATTATGAGCCTGAGAGGAAAGTTCTTATGTTCATCAATTCATGTAGAATTTACATGGTGAGATGATACATTTGGAGATGTTTAGGAATGTTTATAATAAGTTTTTCTATTCATTATTTCATTTATTAAGGATCTATTATTTATGAATAATTGTTAAGAAGGTAAGCATGTTTTTATGTGCAAAAAGGCTAGTCTTAGACCTGATATGAAAGATATTTTTTATAGATGATCAAGAAAGTGGTGGATGGATAGGATGATTATTTTTGTTTATATAGGACTCATATAATCTTCTGAGGATGTGTTTGATTATACTTTACTATTTGTGGGTCCCACATAAAAGTGCTTCTTAACAATGTTTTTATTTTTGAGAACAAAATTTAAAAGTGACCAGGGAAACAAATGGGTGTGAGATGAATTTCATTACTTGCATAAAATATTCATTAAAATTTTATGGAATATTAATTTATATTTCTCAAATATATATTCCCTCGAATTTTCCAAGTTGATATGAAGGAAAGGGTGCCATGAGTGAGAAAAACCAGTCAAAGTGAGAAGTGGACTTGGAAGGCCTAATCAGTGAGTATGGATGACTCTGAGGTATTTATAATGTTTTATGGGTAATATAAGAATTATTAAATGATTTATATAATAATTTTCATGATTATAATTCATATGGTTCTTCATTGTGTTCATCTAGGCATATGTGCTCTTATGACAGATTTGTGTGGAGTTGGCAGATTGATTGCATCAAAATTTGTGCATATGGATGAGTTAGAGGAATATGGTTATATGGGTGTGTTAAAAATTTTACATATTTTCCATTTTAAAAATTTCAATTATTTAGTATGTATGATTCAAAATTTGTGATAGTTAAAAGTCGGCAGATTTTTTTGGTTCCATACTTAGCAAAATTTTCAATATCTAGTGAACAAAGGACCTATATGTAGTGTTATTGATATATCTTTTAATGAAGGAAGAATTTAAAGATTAATTAAAAAAAAAATTGTTATATGAATCTAATGGGGTTCCATAAAATTAAATTTTAGGTCTTGAATGTCTGTAAATCTTTAGATATGGTTGATTGTTATTGATTGTGTTTTTTAGGAATAAACAAGAATGCAAAGAAGTGATTTTAGAAGACAATGTATTGATCATATATTATTGGTATAAAAATAAAATATGAATTATAATCCATATATATCACTCTAAATTTTATTTTGGGTCTTGAAATTTAGTACAAGTGAATTTATTTTAGATCAAAGTTGACTATTGTTGACTATATTTATTGTATACCTGAGTGAGTTTCTTGCAGAGGTGTTTATGAGCCTTAGGATGCTAAATGAATGTGCATAATTGATTGTATGATATTCCTAAGGTATTAATATTTACATACATATTTTTAATGTACATGGAAAGTATATATTTATTTATTTTTATCCTTTTTGGTGAAGACAATGTTTTTGGGCTAGTTAAGCCTAATAGGTCTTTAAGACCTAATAGAGGTTCCTAAGGTGAGAAAATGTTTCAAAAGTGTGTAGTGATGGTTATTATAACTTGAGTGTGTCTTAATGGTCATATTTCATGGATCCATTTGCTTATAATTTTTCTTATTTTTTTACTTGTCTTGTTGTAGTGTTGAAAAGATGAATAGGTCTTCATGAGACCTAAAAGGACCACTTAGGCCTAATAGAAAGGTATGGTTACTTAAGGGTGCGCTATCAAATGTTTTGGATGACCTATGGAGGTTATGTTTATATTTTTATAATTGGGTTAGAATCCTTAAAATTTTAATAAATTCCTCTTGTCTAACCAATAAGATGGTGATCTTTTAGATTCTTCAAAATATCAAATTCAAAGGTGAAGGTTAGACTATGTGCGAGGTTTGAGCCCTTTGAAGCATGACCAACCTAATGGATGAATATGGAATGTATTATTCATGTATATATTTATATTTTTATTTTATCCATGTTTGGAAAAGATATATTTTTTTAACATGAAATTATGTGGTATATATACAAGGTGTTTTATGCCTTTTAGGTGTGAGAATGAAGCTAGACAAGAAAGTGTGTGTGTTGATATTTGAAGACCTTGTGCGAAGGTTCATAGGGGTATTGGTGAAAAATGTTTGTATCATATTTCATGAAGTAAATTTTATTTATATTCATCATATTTTTTTGATTCTATTGATTTTTTTATTATATTTATGAGTGCATATTTGAATATGAGTGAAAGATTTGTGAAGGGGTTATTTGCTTGTGTCAAAGAGATAGCTTGATGTTACTAAATTGTGTGGTGTTTCATACTTGGATAAGAGTTTTATTTTAGATTTTATATATCATATTTATAATAAATCATATTTCAATTATTGTTCATTTGATAGGTGTTGTGTTGGTACTCAACATCTTAGGCAAGTTAGTGTTTGTCATCTTTAGGGGTTGGTGTTCCTTGTGAAGTGGGTACTTCACTAAAGTATCATGTTTATGATAATCTTATAGGAAAATTATTACATGTGATTTTAGGATTGAGATTTTTTTTATTCCTCATGAGGTTTTCCCACATAATTCATGTGTTATGTGCTTTGATCTTACATTGTCTCTTTGTTCATTGGAATGAATGGTCTACATGTTTCATGATTGCTTATGGTTGAATGGTTAAGAGTTTGATTAATTGGAATTAAATTTTATTTAATTTAATCACTGATTCACCCCCCCCCCTCTTATTTATTTTTCTTCCAATAGTTACAACTATAATACAAATATCTTTCACAATCTTACAGACCTAGAGGCAATCATGCCAATAAACTAGCATGTGCCTTTACAAAATAGGCTCTTCATGGTAAGCCATAACTAAAAGATTCCTAAATTAGAGGTGGGGCCCCTTGATGTTGAAGTATAGTCATTATTCATGCATTCTACTCATTAATTATGACTAATTACATTGAAATCATGGTGATGCATCCTTCTTCTTGATCCACTAGCTCATCAAAATCCTTGTCATTCTTGTCCAAGGCTTCCTTGATACTCCTCACTTCATTGATTCTATCCCATATATTAAATATCCACCCTAGTATCTTATTTTTTCTATGCCTTATTGGCCTTGAACCTTTCTTTTGATCTCTTTAGTCACCAAAGTAACTCTATGTTAGAATTCTTCATCACCAATTATTCCTAGGGTAATGGGTTGGATAGGATCCTTGAGAATAGTTCCTAGGATTTTCTAAATTTTAGTGTTGAATACCTTAACTTATTTAATAAGCTCTTCAAATTTGTATTTCTATATGTTTAATTTCTAGATCTTGTCTCTTATAAATCCAAAGTTGGAACTAAAGTTCCCCCTACTGATAGCCTTAAAATTGGTAATTTACTTCTTGATTTGGATGTCAAAGAGCTAAATAATTTTACTCTCAGATGCCTACCATTGAACATTTAGTTGATTGGTTACCAAGACCTGGTTTTCCAATTCAATTTTCCTTCACCTCAAGCATTTTAATGCCTTAAACATTTCATGAAATAAATTTTCAAGCATTTTGATTATTATATAAGGCACTGAGATGATTGCCTAAGTCTATAAACTTTCCTTTCCTTGCTCTAAGTCCTAAATCCTTTATTTTAATCCCTATATGCCTACCTTAGCTCGTTGAGAATGGGCCTCAATAAATATGTATATATCTCGGACATGGATGGTGAATTTTTAAATTTCCTACCCTCTAATAGGGGTTAACCCAGTGAATGATTTAACCTTTTGGAAGGTTAACTCTTCTTGTCTAATCATCGTAGTCCTTGTGGTAATTCTTTCTAGTCCTATTGTATCTTAGTTGAATTGGACCTTTATGTCAAGATTCTTAAATTATGTCTATTCAATAAATTCTATAATTTCACTCCCATAGGCTTTAGGCATGTCTAATACCTAGCCTTCATTGGCATGAAGGATCTAGATCTTTCTTTCTACCTACTTGTCCATAATATTCTAAATCCATGGTTTGATTTCATCATGCACACCCAAACCAACTCGTGTCAAGGCCCATGATAGAGAGAGTGATGGTATATTCTATATCTTCCCATAAAAAAACCAATCAAGGATGTATGGTCTATGGATTAGGTTTTCATCACTGAAAAGGTTGACTTCACTAGTAGGGTAAGTGAAGGTCAACCTAGGATTCTTACTAGGTGCAAGAAGCACCAAGGCCAATTCTATCTTTTTCTTCTCCCCATCCATAGGGTTTATCTCTTTACTTGTTATATTAGATGGATCATCCTCCCCATCAAAACCATATTCTTCTACTATATTGATAAGGGAACCTTCTAATGCCTCACCTACTTTAAGAGCCATCATGCCAATGAACTCCATTAGGGAAGAGGGTCTCTATGGGGAAATTGAGGGTGGAGGGCCCTCTTCAGGTCTATGTTACATATTTGGTTCCCCAATCAAATATTTGCCTTTTTCTTTGATATCTTCAAGCTTCCCAACCTAGGTTTGTTCTATTGGTTCCACTTGTTAGGGCTTAGAACACCATCTTCTCTATGGTTCTTGATGGGCAGTCCTAGATGGACCTGATAACAAGTGATAATGCATAGGGTATAGTTTCCATATTTCACCTAAGGGCTTGATATCCATGATTAACCTATGCTCCAATTGGGTTTTTTTACCTTTGATTATGAAAAGTACATATTCAATGTTTTTGGCTCATATATAAATGTCATCATGCACACCTAACTGATGTTTATACTCAATCTTTAAGACCTTCCTATCCCAAATGTGGTTGATCATTGTGTTCCTAGGGTCCCACATCTTGAGGTAATCCAAATAAAAATCAAATGAATTCCTATGCACCACCATGACCTCCATCTACTTCCAATATCTAATTATGACTTTGCCAATGTCCAATGGGAAGGGGTGGACTTGAGTTTTCTTGTTCTCTTTGCATATCTTGTCCACACCCTTTTTAATTTGAGAGGCAATCTCCTACTCTAAAATGTTTTTAGGGACATGAATGGGTAATTGGTAGGGATGGATTAGGATCCCCTCTATCCTTGTCATGGTGTAATCTGGTTAGAACCATATGTCCCCCATTGTTTCTACTTACTTCTTGATGAGAGGATGGAGTCTTGGCATAGGGATGCTAGTAATTACCTCATAAACGGTTGGGAAAACACCATAATAGATAAATTTCATGTGGTTCCTATATTTTAATATATGTAATTTAGATTAGTGGTGAGAGATTGTGGTCCTACCATTAAGAGATTAGTTCCTTATGCCAAGTAAGGTTACAAAAACCAAGAGTGAATCCAAGAGATAAGACATCATAAAGAATTGCTTGGAAGTCCTTTTAATATTTGAAAAAATTTTGGCCAAGAAAAAACTTATTAAGTCTCCTATAAGAGGGGTTATCTTATTTTCTAGCATAACAACATAAGAGGGGTTATTAAGTCTCCTATAAGAGGGGTTATTAAGTAGACATAAGATACCCAAATCTTTCTCACATAAGTAGTGGAAGGGGAACTAAAGGATTTATTTATCAAGGTCTTGGCTATCCTAACAACTTCCCTAAATTGGAAAATAAGAATCTTACCATCAGGGGATCTAAAAACATGGGATCTTTGGATTAACCAAGGTGTGACTAAATTCAAGTCTTGAGTTTTAGACCAATCTCTCAAGGATGGGAGATCGATATGAGGCAAGGGAAGCTTGTAGTAGGTCCCAAAGTCCATGGAGGAAATATAATCAGCCTTTTTTTTCTTCCCTCTTGAATGATCCATTCCCCATCTATTCTATAATCTAAGAAAATAAGAGTAAGGATGTTGATATAATACATTACCTTTTGTTTGGTTATTGCATGGTGGAGGCCTACCATCTAGATCATGACTATGTAATTATATCTATAATGCATAGTGGCATTCCTCTTCTCTTCTTAAGATATGGGCTGCCATTCCTCCACAAGAAAGAATAATTTTGACCAATTCTTGACTCCATAGACATTTAGGGCTACTACATCTATCTTTGTATCTTTGAAAATCCTCCTTTCATTTTTAGAGGTTAGGTAGAGTTCAACTTATATCTTCATTTATTACCTACCTACCATCATTGATGACACTAAATTTTATTTCCAAAGTCACCAAAGGTTTCACTAAGGCACTTACTTCAAGGTTTAGCTGTGTTATTTTGATTACTTTATGACCAATTGAGTTGACTCAGGTCTTCTTTATAGAGGGCTTAGGGTTTTTGAGCTTTAATGATGGAAATATCTAGTTCTTAATCTTATACATGCCTTAGATTTGATGGGACCCTCTTTCTCATGTCCTTTATGATTTCAAGCTTAGGAGATCCTTTATTTTGATCCTCCATGCTTATGTGGAGCCTATGTGGCATGTCTCTATGCCTTCCATGGAAATCAAAGTTCCTATGTTCTTATTGGCCCATTGATAATTGGGTACATGGTCATGACACTTGTCATCTTGGTAGATCTTTTTTTATGCTACCTATCCTTATTATTTATCACCCTAGCTATGCACTGGCCACGTGTCAAGCTCATGGAGCTTTAAAAGGTCATTAGTCTTAATGCACTATTAGATCAAATATAGTGGGTAAGTGATCATAGTTTATCTTTACAAGGTCCAAGTCATTTAATTAAGTGCCTTTATTAAGTTTTTCCCATCAAATATTCATCCTTTCATTAACAAGATATCATATGTCCTCCTCATGGGGCTTTATGTACCTCTATTAGTTACCTTGGCCATGGGTAGGCCACATGTCAAGCTTGTAAAGATTTAAATTTTCATTAGGTTTGATACACCATTGGATCAAATCTATCAGGTGAGAGATCATCATTGATCCTTGTAAGGTCTAAGCCATTCAACTAAGCACCTTTATTAAGTTGTTCCCATCAAATATTCATCCTTTGACTAGCAAGCTACCATGTGTCCTCCTCACTAGGATTTATGTACCTCTATTAGCTACCTTGGTTATGGGTAGGCCACATGTCAAGCTTGTATATATTTTAAAGGTCATCAAGCTTGATGCACTATTAGATCAAATCTAATGGGTGAGCAATCACTATTGATCCTTACAAGGTCCAAGTCATTTAACTAAGTGCCTTTATTAAGTGGGTCTCATCAAATATTCATCCTTAGACTAGAAATACACCACATATCATCCTCATGGGGCTTTATGTACCTCTATAAATTACCTTGGCTATGGGTAGGCCATGTGTCAAGCTCATAGATCTTTGAAAGGTTATTGGGCTCAACACACCACTGGATCAAATTTAGTGGGTGATTGATCACCATTGATCCTGTAAGGGGCATGATAAATAACCATTAGACTCAAGGACATAAATACTTAGGATAGATTATTAAGACTAAGTTCAAAATTAATTGCCTAGGCCTTAGTATTAATAATCTAGTCTAAGTTAAACAATTTTCAAAAGGAATCCCCATAAAATTCATTAATTTGGACCATGAAAAATAAAGGGGAGGAAATGGATAAAGGCTTAGGTCATGTTGATTTTATTTTAAAACATGGCGTAAACCCTTTTGTTAATTGATTTATTCAATTGTTCTCATCAATATTCAAATTTGAACTTGGGGCTGCCTAAACCCTAGTTCTTCCAAAGAACCTGCAAAAAGAAACTTAGGTGAATTCAATAGCTAGGTAAGCTTAGAATGAGGTTACCAAATTCATGAACATGATTCATTCACAAGTGAATGATATATTACCTTTATAAAAGGGGCCTCAATGCATGGATACTTTTAAAATATACACAAGTTTCTCAAGGGTCCCCAAGATTAGGATGAGTGGGGAATGTTGGTCTCAACAGGACATAAAGAGAAGATGAACCTAAATCATGTCAACTATTTGAGTCATCATAAAATTCATATGCCTATATTTTATTGCCTTTTAAAATATCATAATCTCCTAAATTGAGGGAAACAATATAATAATCAATTGAGATGGATTTTAAGGTGTATAGCTAGTCAAAGGGATATGCGTGGAGCAAGATTATGAATATTCTCCCAAGTAGGTTGAATGGAAGAATCATTCAAAATACTAGTTCAAATGGAAAAGTGTGTAATAATTTTATTTAAACATGTGTCACAACTATGGAGAAAAGATAAATATAATTTGACCTCTTATGAGAGTGGCGGGAATATTCTAACTGAATGCAGTCGTAACATCCTAGAGTGGTCATCATGGCTAGAGATGGGAATTTTACATTACTTGGAGATAAGTCCCATTACTTTTTATATTAAATTTATCATATATTTCTATTTTTGTGTAGATATTTTGTGCATCAAAACTTTGTATAAACCATGATATGCTCAAACCTCTAATTTTCTTATCTTATTTGGGCTAGTGATTATCTTCTTTTAAAATAACACTAAAGTAAATACCAATCTATTTTGAAATTCATGTTGTTATTTAGTAATGTCCTTAATTTATTGATGAAACAAATTTAATCAATGTTAAAAATATATTTCATAGTTTGTTTACTAATGGATATGCAATTAGATTGTGCAATAGCTAGTCTAATTGGTTTTGAATTTTTGTTTTATTTAATTTGAAGTTGTGCCAAGCCATCATGCGTAGTAACTATAGGCCTATCATAAACCTTTAGTTAATATAAGTTTAGATTAATATGTATAATTAAATATGTAGAATCCTACCTATTTAGTTACTTCATTTTTTGTTATAGCTAGACTTAGTGCATATTGGTATAATTATGAGTGGGCATACTTTTAACTTTTAGCATTAACAACTTTGTTTCGATCAAGGAACCACTTACTTTACTACCCTAATATTTATCTTTTTTTAATCTTTTTGTGATGCATATTGTGTCCATTGTATTATAGTGTGATCCTAATGTGAAAAAATAAGTAGGACTTAAGAAAACATTAGTAATAATTCTTAGACAATATGGAGTGGATTAAACTTCTAGTGATTAATTGCCATTTCTCACCCAACTAAATGATTATAAATTTCTTGGCCATTATATTTAACTAGTTAAATATTAAAAATGAGGAGAAATTATGTCCAATGTGATTTTATCTCCCTTTGTCCCATTAGAATAGTTAATCTAATAACTTTTTCTATTGTGGGTCATGAATTAAGACCAACAAAAACTATGAAATACTCTATATCTTGCTAATAAAATTACTATATCCTATTTATTCAAAGGTAGATTTATTGTATCCCCATTACAAATATTTAGGATATCATGAACTAATAGATTGAAACCAAGACCTTTTACCACCACTACCATTTCACCCTCTCAATCTACCTAGAACAGACCCCTACCCATTATTATACCCATGGATTGGTTATCAGGGTACATAGTAAATTTTTTTAGATATGTGCATGATCTACTTAAAAACCCTAAGATGTACCTTCCAAAGTTCACCCTAAGTACTAAGAGGAATATGGAAGATCATGTCACATCCTATAATACTCCCCTCAGTTTACTCAATAGGGAGCATGAAGATGTAGCCTACAATATATTCCATTTCACCTTACTTGATGCAACTCATGATTGGTTTCTTAAATTTTTTGAGGATTCAATTAGAATTTGTAATCAATTAATATCATTTTTTTAGCCTATTTTGGTTAGGTAGTTGACCCAAGTATTCTATATCAATAGTTTGCTTGCATGAAAAGGGATCCCAATGAACTTATACTTATTTTAATTCCCACTTTAAAAAGATGTTTATTAGGGTGACAAACCTATATAGACCAGATGATTAGTTATAATTGGAAATTTTTAAGAATTCCTTAGACCCATGGACATCCATGTTCTTGAGAAGAGATCTAATTATCATGGATCTACCCCTCACCAATATAGAGGCAATAAAAATGGATAGGCAACTCAACCCATAAGGATAAATGTTATCTCATATCCCTAACATCCTCCAAAACATACCATCATTGAATCCAATCCCACCTACAAATCAAAATGTCCTAATTCTACAACCTATTCTAATCATGAATCATCTCCCTCTACTCCATGCCTCTCCAAATAATAATTTGGGATTTCTAAATTATAATGGTAATGAGTCTATTCCATAGGATTATAACCAAGATATAATCCTAGTTTCAACTGATAACATGTATTCTTCCAAATTATAATCAACTAATCCTAAGCTAGATGTAATCCAAAGGATGGTCCAGAGGTTGATCAATGATTTCCTTACTTTTTAAAAACAAGTGGTTATTTCCATCAATGGAAATTTTTCCCCAAATTTCACTTATCAACATAATTACAAACCCAATAATAGTCAATATAATAAATTTGAGTGTTCATCTAATATAATGCTTGAAATCAACATCATGGATATTGCCCTGTCCAACTGATGTCATGTACACAACATAACACAGCATGGGTAACTTGACTGTGTTGAGTTTTTTAATGCCTTTGACATCCTACAGAAGGATATTGATGAATATGAGGTTATCCCAAGTAACCAAAATATCGTAGGTCACCTAATTTTCTTATTTTATCAAAATCACTTGATACAACCATGGTTTTAGAGACCCTAAAATTTTCTAATAAAGGGGGAAATGAACTTGATGAAAATAATAATGACATTTAGATTGTGTAGTAATATAAAAATTGAAATTATACCCATAAGAACAAGACACACCAACCCTTGACAACCTCAACACCACCTAACAACATTTTTATGCCTCCTAACCCAAAATCTAGAAATGATCTACCTCCACCAAAATCAAGTGACAATCATCCCACCACTAATAAGATAAGTTACAACATGATATAGGATATAAAAAATATAAAATCCAATATAAACCTCCATGAATTGGTATAAATTACTGAATAGAGAGATTTGCTCCTTAAGTATCTTATAGAAAAGAGCATTCAAGTAAAAAATAATGTTGTATCCAATACCAGCAATATGATACATAAGAACAAAACTAAGGTTTCACCCTTCATACTTACATTATAAATATTTGGAAAGAATTTACATAATTTTTGGTTGATTTAGGTTCCTCAACCAATGTCATATCTACAAGGATTTATAGGTAACTAGGACTAGTCCCTAGAAAATTAAATAAGGTAGTGGTCTATTTAGATAAGTCTAAAGTCAAGGTTGTATGAGAGTTTTTAAATGTTCATATTTAATTTTAGGTTGATCTAAGGATTTATTAGTTCATGGACATACAAATGGTTGAGATCCCATAGGCATATGACATGTTACTAAGTAGAGATTCATCCAAATCTTTGAATAGATATATGGTAACAGACTTCTTCCATATGTGGCTACCATAGATAGGAGTGGAAAATGAGATAATAATTGATAAAAAGTCATACATGTAGTTGATTATTATAGAATACAATGCAATCAATGAATGATTCAATTCTACCCCTATATATTTAGGTGTCTATACTCTGACCACCAAACTATCAAGGAAGAAATATCTCAATCAATTTAAGTAGGGTCTAAGTGGTAACTTTATTTTTATGGAGATCGATCTAAGTGAGGGTTGGGAGTAGGTATTATACTTATATATCCCTATGGTAAAAAACTTGTAGATACATATAGATTATAATTCCACTATACTAATAACATAGTAGAATATGAGGTACTAAAATTAGAATCACAATTTATAGCCAGATCAATGTCCATCAATTAAAATTATATGGTGATTATGAATTAATCATAAATTAGGTAAGAAATAAATTCCAATTTAAGCTTTCTCATTTGAAGAAGTATAAGCACCATTTCTAAGGATTTTATGGAATCCTTTAATGCATTTAACATTGTTTCCATTATTAGAATTGACAATGCCATGGAAAACTCATTGGTTATTTATGATGTTAACCTTACACCTTTGGATAGCTTCGATCTACAAAAAAAATTGTTTAAATGGTTTCACATCCATAACTTCTTGATAATGTGCATAAATTTCAAGTGTTTGATTATGAAAAACACATTCTAGATTTCTTTTCTAATCCTAATGCTTTCGACATGTAAGTGGTTGATGAGGATGAGAGGAGTGATCTCAATGAATAACATTATGATGTCAATGGATTTTTGGACCTTATGTAAAATAAAATTCCAAAGGGAATGATATCATTGGAAAGGTTATTTCACTTTAAAATTCCTATATCCAGGTATGAAAAAGTTATTTCCCTAGTAATAGGTCACTAGTTATTAATATGGAGATACCTAACCAACCTCAAAACATCATTAGAGGGCCAAAATTCAATGGTATGTTTAACTCTAAAAATCTATATTGGGTTTATCTATGGTTAAATGGTCTAGAGAAATCCTAAGGTATAAGGGTGATAAATTATCTCTATAGTAGACTAATTAGATGTAAAACTTAGATATAACATAAATTTAATTCATTAAACTAAGATAGGTTAAAAATGATAAGTATATTTATGCTAGATATGGAAATGGAAAAGTAATAATACACTTGGTTTTGATGTTAATGTAGTTATAGATCTGGAACATACAGGAATTAGACTACAATATTATTCTAAAACAATCACCAAACTTTGTATTGAGTTCCTTTGGATCCATAGACACTAGTGTCAGCCTAGGAAAGTTTCATCGACGCTAATATCTAAACCTATCATAAGTGTCGTATATGTAATGCCTATTTTTAAATGATTTGACCACCTAAATTATTTTAGATTTGTCTTCACCTTCACTTTAGTACATTCATATCTAGGTCATGGAGTATTTCTCCTCGTGAAATTGTAAAACCCTAGTTCTTCATCTTCATGGTGACTTTAGGTAATTGTGTTAGTGGTCACATGATGTCAATTTGACACCAAATAACCCCTCTATCAATGAGTGATACCTACATATTTAATAATTTGAATAGGGAGCTAGATTGATGTAGTTATCTCTTATGTGCTGGCTTGTGTGTGAATCATGCAATATGTCAAAAATAAGGACAATAATGAGCTAACTTGTAACTTGGAAAATTGGGCTATTAGGTTACTCTTTTATTATTTCAGAACTATGTATGTGTTATTCTTATGACTGATATGGTAATAGGATAAAATATGGAAGTTTTGATTTATCAAGTGTTTTATTGAATGCTTTGGTAAGTTGCC
This sequence comes from Torreya grandis, assembly GCA_037957365.1. Classification (NCBI taxonomy): domain Eukaryota; kingdom Viridiplantae; phylum Streptophyta; class Pinopsida; order Cupressales; family Taxaceae; genus Torreya; species Torreya grandis. The sequence goes on from JARHVA010003340.1 coordinate 601,541, forward strand.
TTAGGAATTTTCTAGGTGAAGAATGAATGAGGGTTGATATTTTATTTATATAAATACCTTTAGATAAATAACTTGCATTAAATTACTTAAGCCAACCATTAAGATACATTTCATTTATAAATTAGATGACTTTAGGTCACTCATCACTTACATCAGAATGGGACACCTACATCAATGTAAGTATCTATCTAGGATGTTAGTTTCTAGGGAACAAGAAAGTAGGTATTGTATACACATAATATTTTCAAATTTTATCAAATAATATCACTTTACATCTTTTAAGAACCCATCAAGACTCAATCTCTATGAGTGCATGCCCTAAGGGGTGCATCAAGAAAGGGGTGGGTAGACCATTAGTGCTTCATAAGACCATTTTACCTTATTACCACTTATTACCAATCCAACTAGATTCTAAAACCATTCCCCTAGTTATTACTCCTTATTTTCATATTCTTCCATTCTTTTCCCACTTTATATCCTTATTTTCCTCACCTTATGCCCCTTTTAATAATCACTTATACTATGTTGACTGGTTTAACCCTATATAGTTTTGTATTGTACTAGGTTGACTAGGTTGACCTTGTATAGTTTTAGGTCAAATTTATTTAGATTCTAGGTCAGCTCTTGGTTGACCTAGCCTGTGACCTAGTGAATTCATGTCCAAAACTATGTTAGGTCAACTAGGTTAACTTATTGGAACACATCTAAACATTAGGGGTGAATTGGTATATTAAATAAATTAGTCCTTCTCAAAACCTTTTAAAGTATATTAACACTATATGCAGAGATCACACACACAAAAAAAACATAACACAAGATATACCATGGAAAACCCAATATGGGAAAAACCACCATGAGAATAGTTTCTAGAAATAACCATTCTAATATAGCCTCATAATAAGGAACCTCACTAGTTATAATGTTTAAAAGCACCAACCCTAAGGAGACACCAATCCCCTAATCTAAGAGCTTTAACTCTAAGGAAATACCCACTTCCTAATCTAAGCACAAACTTAGTCTATCTAATGGAACCAACCTACTAGATCTATAATGGAGCTACAACTCCAATTTATAAAATAGATTCATACATGAATCCAAATCTCTATTATTGATTACAATTTTGATCTATAATTTTTCATGCTCTGTACATAATATCTATATGCATTTCTTCTCTCTATCCCTATGTCCCTATGTTTATATATGTTTTTATTTGACACACTTCATCTCTCTCACACTCTACTCCTCTGTGTCTCTATATTTTCTATTTGACATAATTTGAATAGTTCTAGCACCTTTTTTGTGTCCTAGATATCATATATATATATATATATATATATATATATATATATATATATATATATATATATATATATATATATATATATATATATATATATATATATATATATATATATATATATATTATTTATTTAGGGTTCCATATTTTTGTTGTGTTCACACTCATACTTTAACATATAATGCTCTATTTTGGACTTAGTTCATTATGAATTAAACTATAAATTTCTTGTGTCTCAAATTCATGCATCACTACCATGATTTATATTCTCATAACTATCTATAAAAATGGACTCTAGTTTTGATTCACATGCACATTTAAATAGATTTGATTACTTAGATTAATCAATCTCATTATCAAGGTCATGATTCATGGCTTACTCACATGTCCTTGCATGTCCTTGTGCCTGACCATTAGACTAAACATATCTTTAAATATCAATCATTGATCTTACATTTGGAACCACAATCTGATGGTCCATGTTAAAATGGCTCAACTTTAAAATACATCCATCAATCTTCCTGATTTGATCTTCTATGTTTTATTTGATCTATAAAGATGTACAATATTTATCTCTATCTAGACATTAAACATCGACCTCTTTATCTTATCTCGCTACTTCTTACATATTTGGATCACATTCACTCTATTTATCTTCTCAAAATTTCTTGGTCTTTAACTCACCACTATGTTGATAAACCTTGATCACTTTATTCCATCTAATTCCACTCACGCCATTGGATCTCCTTTGCATGATCATCCCCTCACCATTATATATTTTTATAGGCTAAATATTTATCTCTACTTATCTCTCAAGAATGTGACACTTGGAATTAGTGTAGGCCTTTTATACATTACTATTAGTTCTCACTATTGAGACACTTGGCATCCTTACATTTAACATTGACTTATTGACTTTAAACCACTCCATTAATTTATTATGCAGGCTTTAAGATTATGACTCTTGTCACTAGTGGAGGTCCCTTTGATAATTTCACTTTGCTTCACTTCATAATATCTTCTATGTATGATTAAGTGATAGCCATTGATAAATTTGGGACAAATATAAACTCTAAGACTTAATAAATATTAATTCCATTGATCACTACTCAAACTGGTAATTTACTACGTCAAGGAGCTAGTTCCATAGTGACAACAAAGGCTTAAGTTATAACTTAAGCTACCAAGTACTGACTATATCAACTCAACATCAAAATATAAAATATTATTTTAAACCATGACTTAAACCCTTAGGGTTTAGCTGAGAAACCCTATTTTTTATGAGAGAAAAGATAATTCATTTTTTAGCTTAGTTTTTGTTATTTGATCCTATGGACCATATATTCAAGATGCTCTTGAAAAACCCATAATAGATCTATGATATGTTTGTTTTTCAAATTCCCATAAATGTTCATTGTAAAAGCATGACAAATTTTCAAGACTTTGTGCAGATCTTAATATGGAGACTATTTCAACATGCCTAGAAGGCTAACTTTGCACCTACATAATTCTTGTTTCACTTAGTCACATGACCTCTAATTTAGTGCATATTATTCTCTTACATAAGCAATTATATCCATATATCCATTTTCTCTTGAATCCTTCATATGTTCAAGGTATGGCATCATAAAAGTGTCTAATTAGCTTTATCTTGCAACCCAAAAATTTGCATATGATTCTCTTACATAAGGAATTCTATTCATATATCCATTTTCTCTTGAATCCTTCATATGTTCAGGATATGGCATCATAAAAGTGCCTACTAAGCTTTATCTTGCAACCTACAAATTTGACTAAGTGTTGGAAAACACTGTCAAAATGTCCTAGAGCCCAAGTTTTCTCAATCATATCTTTTGTCTCGCTACATCATGTCACCTAAGATTTCATACATATAAATTAGGCACAAAAATTAACAATTCCATATGATCATTTTATCCTTAGAAACATTATATGTGACAATGTTGACCTCATCAATATTCTTACTCTGCTCTAATGAACCCTTTTGAAAATTTGGCTAAGTGTTGGAACTTATTGATTTTTGTCTGAGTATCTTACTTTTCATGCCCATATCTTCAACTAAACTTCATCATGTGACTTTAAATATGGTGCATAAAAACTAGGGAATAGTGTGATCACAAGTATATGACTAACTCCAACATACTCATTCACATGTGATAATGGTGATGTCATCAAAATTCCTTCTTGTCTTTTCCTATCATAGACCCAAAATGTCTAAATGATAAATATGAAGAACTAGATGAATTATAGTCATGCTCACAAGAATTCCAATAATTTTTAACCTCTGATAAGATCCTTTACATATCCTATAATCACCATATGCAATCCTTAACATCAATGACAATCATATTTACAACAATCTCCCCTTTTGTCATTAATGGCAAACTAAATTATCTAATCTTCTAATATTATAAGCCTTCTTTGGCATTCCTTACATTGGATTTTGATGAGTATGAACTAAATTTGTTCATACTAAACTTGTTCCCACTTAGGAAATGGCACATTTTCCTAATACTCAATGTGGACACTTGCTCTGCTTATTCTTTGACATTTGTACTTTTTCTCCATATTTCTACAAAGAGAATTTTTCTCTTCTTCTCCCAAAGAGAGCATTTACACTTTCTCTCCCCCTTTTACATCAATGTAAAAATGAAAAATTATAACTATTTATCCAAATGTTTCTCCCCCTTTATTAGATAAAGGATTTTGTTAAAGAATCTACAACCATCAACTCATTAGAACTTTTCAAAAGTATCCATACCTGATTTTCATTTTCTATCTTCTTCTAGGGATTAATAAAGCTTCTATGAGACTCCCCCTAGACTCATGCCCTATCACCATGATCTAGTGATGTGGTGTAAGAGCCAACACTCCCAAATTCTATCTTAGATATTCAAATTATTCCTTGGGAAGAGGTTTGGTGAATATGTCTACAATTTGATCTTTAGTTGGCGCCTACTCCATTATGACCTCTTGTGCAACCTTTTCTCTCAAAAAGTGATACTTGATTGATATGTGTTTGGTTATATAATGCATCATTATATTCTTTGATATATTAATAGCACTTTAATTATCATAAATAATAAAGATAGGTGCCTTGTACTCTACCTTGATGTCCTTGAGTGTTTGCTTCATCCACAAGACTTGAGTGAAACATGTCACTACTATGACATACTCTATTTTTGATGTGTAAAGAGTAAATAACTCTTTCTTTTTCCTCAACCATGAAATAGGTTTGTTTTCAAGGAAAAATTCACCACCACTTCCTACCCAATCAGCATCTATATATGATATCAAAGTGAAATCTTCACTTGTAGGATACTATAAGCCATAGTCAATTATGCTCTTGATGTATCTAAAGATCCTTTTCATTAAATTGACATGTGACTCTTTAGGATCATCATAAAATATTACAACCATGCACACTATTTTCATGATATCTGGTCTTGATTTAGTTAGGTATAACAAGTTACCTATCATTGATCTAGACATATTTTGATTTGCATCAAGGGACTCATCCTCTTTGCTCAACTTGTATCTAGTTATCATAGGAGTAAAAAATGGTTTGTTATCCTCCATTCTAAACTTCTTGAGAATTTACTTTACATACTTAGTTTGGGGTATGAATATCCCTTCATCATATTGTGTTATTTGTAGACCTAGGAAGAAATAAAGTTATCCTAGCATAGACATCTCAAACTTATTTTGCATTTGTGTAGAAAATTCTTTGCATATTCTATTATTTTTACCACCAAAGATGATTTCATCTACATAGACAACAAAAATCAACATATTCTCACCTTCTTATTTAAAATATATATTTATGTTTACACATCCTTTATTGAAACCTTATTATAGTATGTACTAATCTAAAACTCTAGGTGCCTATTTTAGACCATATAGAGATTTATTTAGTCTATAGGCATAATATTCTTCCTCTTAAAACTAAAAACCTTCTGGTTGTTCAATATACACTTCCTCTTCTAGGTTCCCATTTAATAAAGTTGACTTGGCATCCATTTGATACACTTTGAACTTGTTGTAAATAGATCATGCTAGAAACATTCTTATAGCTTTTGATCTAGCAATTGGATCAAATGTTTCCATAAAATCTATGATTTAAACTTGTGCATATCCTTTTCACACCAATCTTGCTTTATTCCTTATAAAATCTCCATCCTCATTGAGCTTATTTATATAGACCCATTTTGTACCTATCACATTCTTGTTTAAAGGTCTTGGGACTAATTTCCAAGTTTAGTTCTTTTTAATTTGGCTCAGTTCTTCTTCCATTGATTTTAGCTAATTCTCATCCTTTATTGGCTTCAACATAGCTCTTAGGCTCAATTTAAAACATTAGAGGAAAACTTACTTGCTCCTTGTTCAATGAATCTCTTCTCCTTGTCTAAAATCCTTCATCCTTATTGTCATTTATCTGCTCTTTAGGATGATCATTTTGAACAAATATTAGGGGTACCTTTTCATTCATTTCCTAAACCTTTTCATTAAATACTTCTTCAAGATTTGAATTTTCAATACTAATTTCCTTGTTACGTTCAACATGATTCAATCCTTCTTCAACCTTGACATTGATGCACTCTATAATCTTGTGTAGCCTCTTATTGTAACATACTTAGGACTTGATTTGAGTGGAATAACCAATAAATATCGCTTCATCACATCTTGATTCAAAGCTTCCCAATTTATCCTCTTTTATCCTAATGTAGCATTATCTTAGAAACACTCTAAAGTAATAAACAAAGGTAGGATTTCCATACCATATCTCATAAGGAGTTTTGTCACTATTTACCCTCAACTAAACTCTATTCAAGATGTCTACTATTGTTTGGACTGCTTCTCTCCAATACCCATCAAGTAACTTGGCCTATTTTAGCATTATTCTAGACATCTCCTTGACTGTCTTATTCTTTCTCTCAATGACTCCACTTTTTTGTGTATTCCTTATTGTAGATTAATGTCTTTTGATCTCATATTTCTCACAATACTCTATGAACTCATTTGAGGTGAATTCTCCATGTTTATCATATCTTAAGCATTTGATATTTCATCCAACCTCATTCTCTTATGGCTCTAAAGATCTTGAATATTTCAAATGCCTAAGACTTGTCCTTCAAAAAGGTTACCTATGTCATTATTGAGTAATCATCCACAAAAAACATGAAGTATCTCTCTCCTTTAGATCATCTTGTCTTATTCAGACCACATAGATCAATATGAAATAACTCTAAATACTTTGTAGTTGTATACTCCTTTGTTTGAAATTTGACCATTGTCTACTTTCTTAGTTGACATTCCTTACAAGTAGTGTATGTGGGTTTGGTTATCTTGGTCATATGTCTAACACACTTATTTTAGCTCACTTTGACTAGGTTATCAAATTTGACATGACCCATTCTTATATGCCATAACCAACTCTCATCAATCTTTCCTATCAAGAAACTATTACCATTCACTTCAATAAGATTATAGATATTGATTTTAGTCCTTTTCATTTCTACAACTATTCTTCTAGATCTCTTAAACTTGAAACCTTCTACATCAAATGTGACCTTATATCCATTGTCACACATTTGGCAGACACTTAGTAGATTATGACTCAATCCTTCAACATAAAGTACATCATGTGTAGGTAGTTTTCCATCTATGTTCAAGGTTCCTTTACATTTGATATTTACTATTGTGTTGTCTCCCAAGATAATATATCCTTCCTTACATTTTCTTAATTTGATTAACTTGCTCTTTTCACCAATCATATGCTTTGAGAAACCACTATCTATCACCCGTAAATTCTACTCCTTAGCATGGAGTGCAATTCAAGAAATCATAGATTGATTTTTCACTCTCCACACATCCTTGGGCTTCTTATTTGGCTTCTTTTCATAAACTTATGAACCTTTACTCACACTGGGAGGCATGCCTTTCTTTACATTATGTAATTTTGATCTTAAAAATCTAGCTCTACATTGTTTAGCTATGTGACCAAAATTATTGCAATTATAACATATTACATTTGTATCTAACAAAGGAGAAAATGAATTTCTACTTAAAAAATTTATTATCCTTGTAGGTATAACTATATAATCAATATCCCTATGACCAAACTGATTATAGGTATAACAATAACCATAGAAATATGAGGAATACCTAGTCATAGCATTTCTTAGTGTAGCATGAGGATATCTTATAAATTCTAGCTTATTCAAGTCTCTTACTTTAGTATATCCATTTGCATCAGCTACCTTTGTCTTCTTCTTCTCTTCAAGCTTATTTTTAGGTTTAGCTTTCTTCACAATATCTATGTTTGAGTTTGCCTTTTTGTCCTTTCAAGCTTTCTCTTTATTTGTTCCTAATTCTCCTTCTACTTTAAAGTTTTCATATAGGTTTATAGATGTACTAGTAGTGGAACTCTTTCCCTTTTCATAAGCAAGACCTGATCTCTCTTTTGAGGGATTTTGATATTTGATCAATTAATGAAGAATGTCTGATCCTCCTATCAACTTCATACTTCTATCTAATTAACCTTTGGCTTTCTCAAGCTCTTTTCTCAAAGCCATTATCTCTACTTCTAACATCATGCACTCATCAGATTTTGATTATAGTTCAATTTTGACTACATATTATATTATTTTGGCCTCTTCAACTTGTGTATTTAAGGTAACTACCATCTAATTATATTTTTCAAGACTTTTGGACATTTTTTCAATTTCCTTTTGTCCAAGCTTCTTTTATTTTGAGATCTCTTTTCTTAAATTATCAATTTACTCTAAATCATAGATGAGTTCACACTATAGATCCACTTCTCCTTCTTCATCTAACACTTCAACTTCTTCTTGATCCACATAAGTTGATTCTATTGTCATGAATATGACTTGTTTTTCCTTAGCCATAAATTCCTAGTCATGTTCATCATATGAACTATCACTATCATCCAATGAATCACTATCTTATTTTATGTATAGGGCTTTTTTATTTTGAATAAGTTCTTATTGGGTAGCAGGGTTTCACCTTTTTTCTATTCTCTAATTACTTAGAGTTATCCTTTTTATTATGAGGGATTTTAGTAAAAAATGTCCTACTTTACCATAGTTAAATCATTTAAAGGGTAACTTACCTCTATATTTTCTAGACCCTCTCTTTAGTATTCTAACAAAGTTAGCTTCTTATTCATCATTCTCCTTAGATCTAGATGTAGGTGCTTCTACATTTACTTTCTTGTCTATTTTGAATGTAATTGTTTGCTTCTCCCATTCTCATCTCATAGGTAGTGAAGGTTTATGCAACTCATCAATAGTGAGTTTATATAGATCTCTTTCTTCCTCTATTACTAAGATTTTAGAATCATATCTTGATGGAAAAGATATTAAGACATTTTTGACAATGATTTATTCTTTCATTTATTATTTAAGGCCTCTAATTACATTGACTATTTCATCTACCCTAAGGAGGTAGTCTGCAATCTTCTCTTCCTCATTTATTTTAAGGATTTCAAACTTGTCTTTGTTATTTTATAGCTTGGCATATTTGCCTTGTCATCTCCTTCATAGATGATCTTCAGTTTGTTTTAGATATATTATGCATGTTGACAATGCATCACTTTAATGAACTCTGAATTAGACAAATCCACATAGAATAGCATTAGTTGCCTTAACATTGCTCTCATATGCTTTCTTGGTAGCTTGATTAGTAAGAAGTTTAGTAGGGGTTACATATCTATTTACCACAAACATTCATACATAAAATCCTAATGAATATAAATAAGCTTCCATTCTTATGCTCTAAAATGCTTAGTTTGATCCATCAAAGAGAGGTTCCTTATTTGATGAAGATTCTTCTTGACTAGTCATTTGTGTTCACCTTTCCAAGATTTACCTAAGCTGATTAAGCTTATTCTAAGGAACTAAGACCTGATGCCAATTTTTATAACACAACTAGATACTAAAATGGGGTGAATTAGTATATTAATTAATTTAATCCTTCTCAAAACCTTTTAAATTAGATTAACACTATATGCAAAGATCACACACACATAGAAACACATAACATAAGATATACAATGGAAAACCCAATATGGGAAAAACCACCATGAGAATAGTTGTTAAAAAATACCATTTTAATCAAGCCTCATAATAATTAACATCACTTGTTATAATGTTTAATGGAACCAACCCTAAGGAGACACCAATCCCCTGATCTAAGAGCTTCAACTCTAAGGAAGCACCGTCTTCCTAATTTGAGTACCAACTCAATCTATTTGATGGCACTAACCTATTAGATTTATCATGGAGATAAAACTCCAATTTAAAAATAGATTCATACATGAATCCAACTCTTTGTTCTTAGTTACAGGTTTGATCTACAACTATTCATGCTCTACACATAATATTTTTATGTATATCTTCTCTCTACCCCTTTATCTCTGTGTCTAGATCTATCTCTATTCAACACACTTCATCTCTCTCTTACTCTAATCCCTTGTGTCTCTATATTTTCTATTTAACACAATTCAAATAGCTCCAACACATTTTTCTATGTCCTATATATCATATATATAAATAATTGATCTAGGGTTCCATATTTTCATTGTGTTCACACTCAAACTTTAGTAAATCATGCTCTATTTTGGACTCAATTCATTGTGACTTGAATTTTAAGTATCCCACATCTTGAATTCATGCATCACCACTATGATTCCTAGTCTCATTACTATCTATAGCATTTGTTAGACTCTAGTTTTGATGCACATGCATATTTACATAGATTTAATCATTTAGATTGATCAATATCACTATCTATGTCATCATTCATGTATTACTCACATGTTCCTACATATAACTATTATACATGAGATATATTTAAATATTGATCATTTATCTTGTATTTGGCACCATAATCTGATGGTTCATGTTTAAATGGGTCAACTTTAAAACATGTTTATCAATCTTCCTGATCTGAGATTTTACATGTCATTTGATAAACAAGGATGTATGATATTTATCTCTTTCTAGATGTTAAATGTTGACCACTTTATCCCATCTCATTTCTTCATGTGTATTTAGATCACTTTCACTCTATAGATCTTATCAAACTTGCTCAATCTTTAACTTTCCACTATTTTGATAAACCTTAAGCACTTTGTTCCATTTGAGTCCACTCACTTTGTAGGATATCCTTTACACGATCATCTACTCATCATTAATTCTTATGATAAGATCAATCTTTATCTCTACTTATCTCTTGAGAATGTGACACTTGACATTATCACGTGCCTTTTGTACATTATTGTCAATTCCCACTATTGAGACATTTGGCATCCTCACATTGAACATTGACTCATTGACTTTAAACCACTCCATTAATTTACAATATAGGATAAGATATTTTGACACTTGTCATTAGTGGAGGTCCCTTTTATAATTTGACTTTTCTTCACTTTTTTGGATATTCTATGTATAATTAAGTGATATCTATTGATCAAGTTGGGATAAAAATAAAGTCTTAGACTTAGGAAATATTAAGTCCATTGATCACTGCTCAAACTGGTAATTACTAGGTTAAGGGATTGATTTCATAATGATAACAAATTCTTAAGTTATAACTTAAGCTATTGGGTCCCAACTATATCAAGTCAACATCAAAATAAAAAAACTTGTTTCATGCCATGAATTAAACCCTTAGTGTTTAGTTGAGAAACCCTATTCTATCTAAGAGCAAAGATAATTCATTTTTGAGTTTATTCCTTCTTATTTGATCATGTAGACCATATATTAAATATGCTCTTGAAAAACCCATAATAGATCTCCTATTTATTTCCTTTACAAATGCAAATAAATGTTCTCTATAAAAGAATGAAAAATTTTCAGGACTTTTTGTAGAATTGACTAAGTATGGAGACCATTTCAACATGACAAAAGGATAATTTTACACCTACATAATTCTTGTTATGCTTAGTCACATGACCTATAATTTAGTGCATATGATCCTCTTACATAAGGTATTCTATCCATATATCCATTTTCTCTTGAAGCCTTCATATGTGAAATATATGGCATCATAAAAGTACATATTTAGCTTTATCTTCCAACCTACAAATTTGACTAAGTGTTGGAAAACACTATCAAAATGTCTTAGAGCCCAAATTTTCTCAATCATATATTTTGTCTCACTATATCGCATGACTTGAGATTTAGCACTTAGAAGTTAAGCACAAAAATGAACAAACCCATATGATCATTTTATCCTTAGAAACACTATATGTGTAAATTCTAACTTCATCAGTATGCTTACTTGGTTTTCTTGAACCCTTTTTAAAATTTGGTTGTCTTGGAACTTAGTGATTTTTGCATGAGTAGCCAAATTTACATTCCCACATATTTAACTACACTTAACTGCATGACTTCAAATCTAGCTCATAATAACTAGGGACTAATGTGATCACAACTATGTTACCAGCTCCCCCATACTCATTCACATGTGCCAATGGTGATGTCAAAAAAATAACTTCTCATCTTTTCTTGTCATAGAACCAAAATCTCTTGATGATCAATATGAATAATTGGATGAATTCTATTAATGCTCACAAGCATTCCAATAATTCTTAACCTCTTATAGGATCCTTTACATATCCTATAATCACCATATGCAGTCTTAAACATTAATTACATGATTATAATGTCCCTTTTGACATTAATGATAATCATATTTCCAACATGACCCTATCGGTCAAAACTTTTAGAAGGGCTTAGGGTTAAATCTGCCTATATATGCAAGATCATTTCATCATTATTTCAAAATCAATCAAGAGTTATTATTTACTTACACGTATTTATAATCTTATCTTCTACCATTCTATTTTAATATTCTTATCTTAGGGTTTCTACTTAGATAATATAGTCTTATGGAGAAATTTTGGATGTTTTGGCCTTTTTTAGTAATCCTTATAAACCACAACAACCTCTTGTGAAGCCCATTTGGCCAAGGGAGAGATTGAGTCTCGATAGGTTCATCATTTAGGTAAATATTCTATAACTTTGTTCCTCTATTTAATATATAAAAGTATCATAAGTATAAGCTTTAACTAATATCACTCTTATCATTCCATGTATTAAGGTCTTGCCCATACATAGCTTAATTAAGATTATCCTATACATGTTTAATTTTATTATTTATAACCCCACTTTGTGTCAAAATATTTGGTGAGCACTAGATTATATTTGCTTTACTTATTATTAGTTTAGTTAGATATTAAAACATAAGACTCCCTTAGGGTTATTTCATGATTATGCTTGACTGGAGGCTTTAGAACCCTCCTTAACATAGTCTATTGTGGTAAGAGATCCTCTAATCGGGTCTAGAGGATCCTCATATTGGTCATGTTCTTGATTATTTAATTATCCTAAATTAGAAGTGTATGGTATGATTTATATTCTTTGACTTATGATTGATTTATAAACATGATTTATTTTTGATTAGATACATTCTGGTGAACCCAATGTGAATCTAACCTTTGTAGGTTTTATTTTACATTTTTCATTATTTTATCATTTTATTTTTATATATTTGTGATATTAGGTTGATAGTGTCAATATAGTTCTACATTATATGTTTTATTTTAACACATAATCACATCAATATGGCTATGTTCTATTTGTGCAAGTTTTTTAGACATCTATTTCAGACTACTAGGACGACCAATCGACTCTGTATATTTTCAAACATCTAGATCAGGCTACTAAGTTAAATCTATACATTTTTAGACTTTCAAAAAACATACTAGGTTAACCCTATTGACATAGTACAATTTATAGGTTTTCAGCAAATAGGGAACTATAAAGCTAGGTTGACCCAATCGACATAGTTAACAAAATTTACAAGTATAAATTAGAGTACTTCAATATCAATATTATTTTCCTACACATCCTCCAACCCACTAAGGTTCCTTCCTATCCTTTTCTATCATTTGTGTTATTCATTACAGTTATATTTTGTATAGTTTAGTCTTTAAAACTGCCCTTGTATAGCTAATTAGGTCAACCATGTTGATGTAGTTATGTCTTCTATATTTTATTTGGAAAACTAGGTCAACACTATCAACGTAGTTCTTTTTTAGACCCTTGCTTCCATAGTACATAAGTGACATTGTCAACTCTATTTTGTATTATCTACATACACTATCATTATAATCGACACTATAATGTGTTTCAAAGTTAAAATTAACACTTATATGCCAATAATTAGCTCACACTTTCATTTTTTGTTGCTTGTATGCTTAGAAAAGATTACATAGTCTAACTATATGTTTTTTCAATATAGCATTTAGTTTCACTATTTTATCTTCTATGCACACACTACCAAATCACAAAATCTTTAAACACATTTTACCAATTATCTACCCAAGGCCTACTTACTTGGATATCATCACTAAAAGGGAAGCCAACTTAGTTTTCTAGCCAAGTATAAATACATGGTTAATGGTATATTTTGTCTAAGAACCCGACACACTTATCATTTTGTTGTGTGAAGTGAGGGGGTGGGCCCTAATACTAGGCTAGTACCATTGTCAATACAGATCCCTTTTAGCCCAAATATCTTGAAACCATCCTTAGATTGATTTATATTTCCTTTCTTATAACCAACTTCTTATCACATCTAAAATCATATTCTAATAATCTAAAAACATTTAGGATGACCACTTAGTTAGATTTTACTTTCCAAGTTGATTTCTTGATCTTTGCTCAATTGCATGTTATACTATAAAAACTTGCATTAGCTAGCATTGGTGTAAGTTTTTTTTCTATGTGCCTCAATTAGATTAACCTCATTGATCCAATTTACTGTGTGTTTCCTTTCATTTCTATTTTTCAAAAGTACTTTCAAAATTTTATTATTTTAGTACACAATTGTTCTACTCAACATAGTCTTTTACAAACTATCTATTTTTCCCTTGCCTACTATACTCTATCTAATTTATACACTTTTTCAACCCCTATCTACTATACTAGGTTGACTATGTCGACTCTATACATGTTTTTAGCTCCTTATTATTATACTAGGTCAACTCTATACACTTTTTTAGATCATGTTTCCTATACTAGGTTGAATCTATCGACTCTATATAGTTTCTATACCCTATTTTCTATACTAGATCAACCCAGTCAACTCTATACCTTTTTTTTTCCTTATCTACCAACCTAGTTCTTTTTTTTATTTCTTAGAATTTTATTCCTTTCTCTTAATTCATCATGAAGTATCCTATCAAAATATTTTTAGATAACTTGAATCCATTTAGAAACTATATTGGATGTTCATTTTTCCCTCTCTTTGCCTCCCAAGAGCACCATCACTCTTGAGGCACATCTTCCCCTCCTTCATTCATGACCTGTAACATGGTGAAAATCACACCTCAATATGAATTTGATGAGTTTTATCCTTTCTATACCTACCAAGATACATCTCATATTCAAAACCTTCAAACTAATGTGGGAGAAATTGACACAAGTTTAATCAATAATCCCACTAATAATCCATATTTTAATAACCCTCCCCCTAATACCAATTTGGGGAGTGATCCTACCAACACCAACCCACCTATTTATACAACCCAACTTCTTGCCCAAGTTATATAGAAAATGAACATAACACAAAACTCTAACACTAATCAAATGGTGTAACTCTAACATCATTTTATTAATATGGATAATCAACCTCTGGATATCTATCCTCAAGATAATCCCAATTTTATTCCTCCACCTTTTAGAGATGCTTCAAGAAATGTTATTCTTCAACCCATAATGAATTACAAGATGATTCAAACTATTCAAAATGATCTTTTAGTTCCCTTCATTATATTTATTAATATTGGTAACATATCTCCAACTATCAAGTATGATGGAACTAAAGACCCAGCCTTATTTCTCAAAGCCTTTGGCAATCTTTACAAAGAGTAGATATAGATTAATAATTTTACCACAATTAAACTCTTAGTCAAAACCTTCACTGGTGATTTATTAAAATGTTACAACCAACTTATAAAACACTCCATTTGGCAACTTGAAGATTTGGTAAATCTTTTAGTTTAAAGAGTTTCACCACAATGATCTTCCCAAAAATTGTCTTAGCCACTTCATCAATGTTAAGTAATCTTTAACTAAATCAGCTCAAGACTTTATCAAAATATGGAAATCATTGGCCCATAAAGTAGACCATAACATGACTGATGATAACTTATTCAAACTCTTTATAACTACTTTGACTCCTCTTCAATATAATGGTATAACCTTTCCTCCCCAAACACTTAATAAAGATCTTGATCAAGCTAAATGTCAAGACTTTATCATGAAGTAATTTAAACCTAATCTTAAACTTCTAAAAGTATCTTTCTAAACATATACCAATTTTGTCATTAGTATAAGTCCACAAACTAAACCTAGATTTACCAAAGCTAACATCCTTTCATCTTCTCACACACCACTTTTTGTGTAGCAAATGAAACAATGTTTTTTACCCTCTAAACCTTTCACCTATCCTTATAATCCTCTTGAGTGGTATGACCCTAATCAATGTTATTTGCTCCATGGAAACATCAGTCATTCTAATGAATCTTGTAGAGGTCTCACTAATTTTTTTGTATCCTATATGCTTAATGATTCACTTAATCATGAAGCCATGATCAACCTTTGTCATCAAGAGTACACCACTACTTCTCAAAAATTATAGGATTCTAAAAATTCTACCTTAAATAACCAAAACTATTTATCAAATATTCAACCAAATACCAAGGATGTTTGTGTCATTGATGCTAATTATGACCAATATTATAACAATTCTCAATATTTTAATACTTCCAAGGTCAACTATCATCATGAGTCAGCTCACAAAGATCCTATTACGAAACCTAAGAAGCCATCCTTATAATAAGAACTTCTTAAGGATACTAAAACCACCAATCTAGTTTTGAAATAACATGAAGAACCACTTCCTCCTTTCAAACCTCCAACCACATCTATTCTTTCAAAATATACTTTACCTCCTAAACCTCATGTTGGTTATTCTTCTAAATCTCATACAAACTTTCTTGAAGAACTTAACTCTATGCCTTATAAAATTCTACTCATGAATTGGTCATACTTCCTATTATCATCACAAGTTCTTTATGCAACAACTACAATAAATTTAAGATACATCCTCTATCGATGAAGAACCACCTTCTATTGAAACTCAACCTATTAACATGTATACCATTGAAACTATGTGTCATTCTTCCAAGACTTATATTTAATTTCTTGAAGAAGACATGATCAATGATGGTATTCATTTTAATGTTAATGATCCACCACTCTTTATTAAAATAGCCATTAATACTACCCTTATCCATAAATTTCTAGTTGATGAAGGCTCTAGTATTAATGTCACATCTTTGTGGATTATCCAACAACTTTATTATAACAAGGATCATCTCAAGCAAACCCATCTTACCTATCATGGTTTTGATAAGACTAATCAAAATCCACTTGGTTATATTTAGATTTCCCTAACCATCGAACCCAAGACTATTTGAACTAAGATTATGGTCCTTTATTTACCCTTATCTTATAATATACTCATTGGTCTCCCTTGGACTCATAAAATGAGGGTTATTGATTCTTTCGATAGCTAATGCATTAAATATTACATAATATAAAATGATATAACCATGAATCTGATCCCAACCCTTAGAGTATTTAACTTCTTAATCCCAAATCTCAGTATCTTATTCCTATCATTCCTAATATCAATAGAGTTCATTTATCCAAGCTCATCAACATCAATCCTAATTTACAAGTCACTCTTACTGATTTAGATGATGATGAACTTAATGATTTTCAACATACTTATAATATTTCCAAGCTACCTCCCTACATTTTGAAGTGGCTTCCTCCCTCCTTATTACCTAGGGATCATATTATTCCTCTTATTGATGAGATCACTAATTTTCCCCCTCCATTCAATACTCAGGATCCTTATTTACTTGAAGATGCCTTCACTTGCAATGATTTTTGAGTGGCCAAATTATTTCAATATACTCTCATCATGTCTTTACATGCATTTAGTGATATTGGGATTTCACCTTCTAAAATCCCCCTGACTCTCAATCATGTATAATCTCTCCAACATATGATGATAATTACATAATGGCCCAAGCTCAATCTCGATACTTGGATGTCTAAAATTATTAAAAAACCTTAACCCAAATACATTCTTTTAACCAGGGTATCCATACCATTTCTATAGATAGTGACTTCGATCCTAAAGGTTATGTGCCTCCTACTAATTCTTGACTTCTTGATACTCCTTGGGTGGTGAGAAAATTATACCTTTTGAACCTTTAGAAATTATTTCATCTTCTTTACCACAAATATATCCCATCATTTCATTTTATCCTTCCTCTATCACTAAAACCAACAACTCTCCAATCCCTTCTGATCCATTTACCTCTCCTACTCTTGATATTACACTAGATGCCAAGGTAAGTGATTTCCATCAGTTACATTATGAGTATGATCACCATGGTAATCAACTTCTAGGTATTTAAGTAGATGTTGAGTATTATGGTCCTCTTCTCACCTTTTCTAATGATGAATCTATTCTTGAAATACTTCATTCTTAATAACCTCAACTTCCTCGGTAACATCATAAACATGGAAATTTTAAAACCAAAACACCTTGTTTCAATAACTTCATTACTAGCATTGATCCCAAAGTTAATCTAATTTACTATTTACATAATTAACTATACCTTTTCCAATATGTAAATTCCATTATTATCAAAGAAACCACTCACATTGAGTATGGTACTCCATCCTACCCTCAACCAATTATAGTTTCTCATAAACTCTCACCTATCGAACATGATAATTTTAGCTTATTCTTTGATAAATATTACGATATTTTTTCTTGGTCCTACATGTACATACTTAGTATTAACCCTAGTATTATGGTGTATAACATTATTACCTATCCTAATTCTAAGAATGTGTATCAAAAATAAAGGAAATTTCCACCCAATGTTTTCATCTTATGTCGCAAAGAAATCATCAAATTACTCAATGAAAAATTTATCAAACCATTAGACTATTTTTAATGGGTTTCTAACATTATTCCCATTGGAAAAAAGGTCAATATTTTCATTCACATTTGTATTTATTTCCACAATCTTAACCTCACTTGTTCCAAGGACAACTTCTATTTACCTTCGATAGAGACCATCATCTATTCCATAGCTGGATACTAAATTTTATCTCTTATGGATGGCTTCTTGGGATAAAATAAAATTCACATTAACCCTAATTAACAATATAAGACTGCTTTCATAATGGAATGGAACACATATTTCTATGTCAAAATCCCCTTCAACCTCAAAAATGTCAAAGCCACTTGACAATGAGAAATGACTCATATATTTCATGATCTTATCCACAGAATTATTTAAACCTATGTGGATGATCTTATTTCTAAATCCAAAAGTTGTAAGACTCATCTCTCTTATCTTTCCATCATCTTTGACCATATTCTTCAATATGGAGTTAGACTAAATCCTTATAAATTTGTGTTTGGTGTCACATCTAGAATATTATTAGGATTTCTAGTCTCTTTATATGGCATCTATGTTGACCCAACTAAGATTAGTGTTATAAAAAACATACCCATTCCTCATTTGATTCCATACATTCATACTTACTTAGGCAAACTTAAGTTAATTAGATGATTCATCCCTAAAATGGCATACTATATCCGCTTTGTTAATTATATTATTAAGAAAAGTAATTCCTTAGAATGTATGGACCCTTGTCAAAAATCCTTTGATAACATGAAAGAGTCATTGCTTCACCCACCTAATTTTCATCCTCCTTCCAATTATTTACCCTTGATCCTATATACTTATTCCACACCTATATCAATTAGGATAATGATTACCCAATAAGATGATATTAGAAGAGAGTATGTTATCTACTACATTATTCGAGACCTTATTGACTATGAGAAACATTATACCAAAGTCAAACATGCTTACCTTGCCATCTATTTTTTAGTTGAAAATATTCAACACTACATGATATACCAAACCACTTATGTCATTATTCACTCCAACCCCCTTCATCACTTCTCCAAATCCTTTTTTCCTAGAGATAGAATTGGAAAATGGATGGTCTTCCTTATGGAATTTGATCTCTGAATCATAACTCAAAAATATATCAAAGGATATATCATAGCCAATAAACTTGTCATAGCTCCTATGTGAGCTACCACTCACCTTTAAGATAGTCTTCCATATGAAAATATTCTTTACATTAAAGGTATTAATCAAGATATCTCTCTTAAAGACTACTTTCATAATTTTATCATTGATCTTGAAGCCAGTAATCTTGATGAATCCATTATTCCCCTCGATACTAATAAACTAAAATTAGTTATTGAAGAGCTTCCTAAAATTAATGTCAAATTTCATGAGGATACTTGGACCCTTCACTTTGATGGTGTTAAAGGCCTTCAAGGAGCTAGGTAGGATGCACTCTTACAATTCTTATTGGAAAAATCATTACTTTATTTTTTCACTTAATATTTGATGTCACCAAAAAATATGGCCGAATACGAAGCTCTAATCTTAGGCATGAGAGTTTCTCTTGATTTATACATTCAATATTTGCATGCCTTAGGTGACTCTCAACTTATTTTTCACCAAGTCAATGGTGATTACCAATGCAAAAGTGAAAATATCATTACCTATCATCAAATTGTAACCACTCTTTCTAAGGACTTCATCTCTTTCACTATCAATCCTATCCATCAAGATCAAAATTCCACTATTGATTCCCTAGCTTCTTCATCTTATCTCTTTCATCCACACCAATTTATTTTTGATCCCACTTTTCTTATACAAATAATAAAATATCCATCTCTTACTCAAACACTATAATTTATTATCTACCACATTGAGGTTGTCATCATTTGACAAAGTCCATGGTATAAATACACCATTTAATTATTATAAAATCAAACTTATCCTTTTGACTTATATTCTTATGAAAAGACATGCATTCATAAACAAGATTTTAAGTATGTATTTTGATATAACATCCTTTATTATCATAATATTGAAGGTACCTTACTCTGTTATGTTATGCAAGATGAGGTCCCTCCTCTAATTGAATAATCACATGGGGGAATTTGTAGTGGCAACTATATTGGACATGCTACCATCCTCAAATGCCTACGTATGGGATATTTTTAGCCTAATCTTAAAAAGGATGCAATAAAATTTGCTAAAATGTGTACTCCTTACCAAATTCATGATGATATAATTCATTCACCTCTAATTGAGCTTTAAACTATCAAATATCCTTCACCATTCTCCATGTGGGGATTATATCTCATTGGCAAATTATCTCTCTCTCAAGATGGGCATGTTTTTATCATCACTGCTACTAAATATTTTACCAAATGGGTTGAATCCATGCCCCTTATTAATGTTACTAATAACACCATTGCCAAATTTATTCTTAATCAAATAATTTATCACTTTGGTATTCCCCACATCATTTTAGATAATGGTGTTAATTTCAAAAACAAGGACATTAAATACTTTATGCTAAATTCAAGATCAATCAAAAAAATTCCATGCCTTATCATCTAAAATGTAATGGCCAAACTAAGGCCACTAATAAAATTCTCATTAAAATTCTCCAAAAGATAATTCATGAAACCCACATGGATTGGCACATTCATATTTACACTACTCTTTGGGCCTATCAAACTAGCATGTGTACTACCATTGGGGCAATGCCATTCTCTCTAGCCTATGGTTCTGAATCAGTTTTTCTATTTGAAGTTGAGCTTCTCTCTTCTCGTATATCTCTTCATCTTATCATTCTTGATGAATAATTACATGAATATGGTCTTCATGACCTTGATCTCCTTGATGAACACCATCTTTCTATTTTGTAACATAACTTCCAATACAAAGCTTGTATTTCTAAAAAACATAACAAACGTATTAAAATTCACATATTTAATGTTGGTGATCTTGTCCTCAAATTAAATTACACTCATGATAAAGAAGGTAAATATTCCCAAAAATGGTGGGGCCCCTATTGAGTCAAATATATTCTTAGTCTAATTACCTACCGCCTTCAAACCAATAAAGACCACATTTTTAAAGAGCCCACCAATGCATAATTCCTTGAAAAATACTTTGCCTAAACATTTATTTCTTGTCATGCTTTATATTTACATATATATAACACTTTTTTTATGATACTTACATGAGTATCTCCCTCTATAGTAGTTATCTCTTTTCTCAAACCTTTCACCCTTCCTTTTTTGGTCTTTTGGTTTCTCTTTTTTCTCTCATTAGTTACATTGTAAAACCATGGATAAGACCCAGTCTTCCTCATGATGTACCATAGTCTTCTTTATTTTCATACTCATTTTACATAATTTGTGTACCCCTTAGGTTTCTATTTTTTGAGTTGTAGTGTAAGACCATGGATAGGACCTAGCCTTCCTCATAAAATACCATATTTCTTATCCCATTTATTTTTCACATGTTTTTTGGCACTAGGTTCCTCTTTTATGAGTTATAGTGTAAGACCATGGATAGGACTTGACCTTCCTTATAGCATCACCATCTTGTCATTCTTAATATCAAATATGTTTTGCAAATATTTACAAATCCTTGATCCTTATTTTCAACTTTAGCTTTTACTTCTTTTGATCAATGAAATTTTTACAATAATATATGTTAGCATGTTTCCCTCTATTTCCCTCATTCTTATGATAAGGAATCACACTTTATTGTCATTGTATCCATTTATTCACCCTTGGTCACATTTTTTTTATAGTTTTAAGTAATTTGAATTGTTCCATGTGGAATTCTTCTTGATTTCCTTTCCTTTCACTTCCCATTGGATAAAACAAGATCGAATTCAAGATAGAACTTTTATTTCACCTAGATTTATGAGACTCCTAAAGTCCATTCTCTCTGAAGTTCTCTCTCTTAGCAATCAAGTCCCAAGTATTGAAATGAAATTCATCTTTATCACCCATGTTTAGTTTTATAAATCCATATGGATGAGGAATATAAAAATCCATCAGAAAACTTAAAAGATAAATCATTTTAAATAAAAGGCAATGATATAAAAATTTCAAAAGTAAAATATCACACCAAAACACATGATTACAAGCACATCTCCTATCTCTAATTGAAGATCAAAATCCATGGTTAGCCTCACATATAACCAATGTCTATTATGGTCTGGTAGGCTATTAGATTGGAATAGGATAATTCAAAACACTTTATGGTGATACATACTTTCTCATGCAAGTACCCAATCTTTGCAGTAGACTGATGGCTCTATAAGGGGTCATGAGGAATGGGGAACACATTGTGGGAAGGTAGGTCCATTTTATTTTTCATTCATATAGCCTTCATGGGATGATATATATACTAAATTTATTTACCTAAGACTTGTGTGGCTAAGATAAGTTATTTAGAGTCCTTAAAGTCGATAGTCCTCTTGTTTTGATAAACATAATTTGAGTGTCTTGACTTCAATAAAGAGTTCCTCTACCTTGGGGTTTCCTTCATTCTCCCCTCCACCCATTTCATTTCTCCCCTTTATAGGCATGTGTGATTCTAATTTTTTTTCCCTTCTTCTATATTCCCTTTTCTTCACCTCTTAAAAACATGCTAGCATTACTTTATTTTAGTTTTATCTATCCTTATAACAAAACATTATTTTGAGTAACCATGGATTACTTTCTTTACACCATAGATTTATAGTCCTAGAACTATTTTTATTTATTTTTTACCATTTACCATTGTTGTAACACCCCTTTTTTTAGACATCTAAATCTATTTTTCCCTTCTATTCACCTTTTTCCATTATTGTGTGAGATAAGGATTGTTACTGCTCACTCATCAATGTCATTTTACCATTTTTTTGTTTTTGCTTACCCATCTTTGTTTAAGTAAGGATTGTTACTACTCTCACATTTATGTTTGATTAACATCCTTTTTGACATGTATCCTTAGTTTTATTTGGTGAGTTTTCCTTTCTTACATAAGGTTTACTTATTTGAGTTATTTATTCTTTAGTAATATTGGCTTGTCAGTTACCTAATTTACTCTAAATTTTGACTTGGTCATTTGGTCTAACATAACACTTATCACCCCATCTTGCCAAATTTCCAAGGACATCCCATACACATAGCACCAGTTATCTCAAATTTCTTGCATTTTTTTGTTTTTTACTCTTTAGTGTTTTATTCTTAGGTTTATCAAAAGCAGTTCATGTACCCTACACAATCAAAATTAACAACATATCAAATAATCATCTAGTGATAAAGGTAAGTCAAGGTGTGCATCACATTTAATTTTTTATTTATTTCCCTTTTCAATCATTCACTTTCAATTAATTCTATTTTAAAATACTATAACTTTTTTTTAGCCTCAACATTATGTGTACTTATGTTCTTTCTCAAAGTACCATCCCCTATTTCACCTTAGTGACATGTGATGAGATTTGAGTGGGGCATATGTATACACATAATATTTTTAAATCTTATCAAATATGAATACTTTACATCTTGTAGGAATTCATCAAGACTCAATCTCTTTGAGTACATTCCCTAAGGGGTGCACCAAAAAAGGGGTGGGCAAACCATTGGTGCTTCATAGGATTATTTTCCCTTATTTCCACTTATTACCAATCTAACTAGATCCTAAAATAATTCCCCTAAGCTATTTCCCCTTATTTTCATACTCCTGTAATCTTTTCCCACTTTCTATCCTTCTTTTCCTTACCTTATTCCCATTTTGATAGTTTATTGTAATAGGTTTATTGGGTCGACCCTATACAATTTTGTACTATACCAAGTTGACTAGGTTGACCTTATATAATTTTGGGTAAAATTCATTTAGGGTCTAGGTCAGCTATTGACTAACCTAGCCTTTAACCTAGTGAATTCTTGTCTAAAATTGTGCTAGGTCGATTAGGTCGACCCTATCAATAATTTTTTTTGGAAGGGCTTAGGGTTAGATCCACCTATATGTAAACCTAGCCTGTGACATAGGGAATTCTTGTCTAAAATTATGCTAGATCGAATGGGTCAACCCTATCAGCCAAAAATTTTAGAATGGCTTAAGGTTAAATCCACCTATATATAAAAGATCATTTCATTATTATTTTAAAATCAATAAAGAGTTATTACTCTCTTGTTCTTCTTTATAATCATCTCTTCCACCATTCTACTTAAGAATTCTTAGCTTAGGGTTTCGATTTAGAGAATATATTATTGTGGAGAAGTCTTAGATGATTTGGCCTTTTTTAGTGATCCTTACAAACCATAACAATCTCTTGTGAAGTTGATTTAGTCTCGATGGTTTCATCATTCAAGCAAGTATTGTCTAACTTTGTTCCTCTCTTTAATAAATAGAAGTAGTATAAGTATTGGCTTTGAATAATATCACTCTTATTATTCCATGTATTAGGGTCTTTCTCATACATAGCTTAATTAAGATTATCTTATATATGTTTACTTTTATTTTTTCTAATCCCCACTTTGTGCCACAAGCTTTAGTGAGCACTAGATTAGATTTGCTTTACTTGTTATTAGTTTAGTGAAATTTCAAAACATAGGACTCCCTTAGGGTTATTGCATGGTTATAATTTACTTAAGGATTTGGAACCCTCCTTATCATAGTGTATTATGGTAAGAGATCCCTAATCAGGTCAAGTAGATCCCCATATTGGTCAAGTTCCCTATTATCTAATGCATCCCCAATCAGAAGTTTATGGTATGATCTATCTTTTCTGAGTTAGGATTGATTTATAGACATGATGCATTTTTTATTTCATACAAGTACAAGATTGGAACTTGTAGAATTTGAAGATAATTAGTTTTTAAGCTTTTTGGGAAAAATAAAAGGTTTAGGTCATCCACATAATACTGGTCAAACAAAGAGATAAGCCAATGGGCAAAAGATAGAGTATATGTAATACTTATTAAAGTATGAAAGGTCTAAAATTAATAGGAATAATAAAGGTCTAAGTTTTCCAAGTGTATATGACTGAAGTTTTATATAATCCATAAATATCATCTACATTTTCACTCTCTTTAATCTAGTAATGAAATTATTGGTTTAAAGGAGAAGAAATGCATACCTAGGTGTGTATAACACACATTGCCTTTGCATGAGTCCAACTTAAGTGATTTGATGGTGACTGACCAAAAACTAAGAGAATGTTATAATATATAATTAATGCATATAATTTTAAATTTAAAGTATTTAAAACACTAAAATTTAAAGAGCAAGGTTTAAGAGTACACCTAAAAATTGCCTTGCATATTGGTAACTAGATTTGAAAGATGTATCATTATAAATCAATGAAATTGAGATTAGAACAAATAAATAAATTTGTAAAGTGTATATATCTAAGGAGATAGGGAGACATTATAAGGTGCATACCCCAAACCTTGGATAAAAGGTGAGTTTCCACCTAATAATTGAGATTAGTTCAATCGTGCAACCCAATCATACTTATAACCTAATGATTATGAGCAAACCAAGTCAAACTCACACAATCAAACTAATGAGTCTAGATGATACAATCAAGTCAAACCAAAAAAACTGGAAAGATTTAGTTATTTAATCACCTCAATCATATCAAAATTGAACAAACTATTATAGTAGAATGGCTCAATATAATCTATAAAAATCCATCATAGTGGGTGATGATAATCCCTGAGAGTGTTTTGAAATATGAAACTAATTTAGATTTTGAAATATCATATGCACATTTAATATAATATGCACCTTAGATATGTCTCATGTTAAAAATTTGTATATCAATGATACCAATATATAGAATTCTACCACAACTATGAATTTGAATTGTATAACTATGTACTTTGACTAATTCAAAAATTGTGTAAGTATGGATATCATGCTTCTAAAGCATGTATCCACTATATAAGGATAAATCTAAAAACTAAAATAAGTGGCAATGTGGAAGACATGTTTCCAAAACATGTAAACATGTCCCCACTAAATATGGATGTGTCAAACATTGAATAAGTGTGGATAACATGCTTCCAAAGCATACTTCCAGTAAATTTGGGTGTACCAAATACTGAATAATAGTAGAACATGATTCCAAATCATGTCCCCACTAGATTTTAAATTTGTTCCAAATGTGAATAAGTGTGGAGAACATGCTTCCAAATCATTCCCCCACTAATATTCCCCTCTTGAGGTGAGGGAAGAATATAAATTGGTATTTACCTCACCTCAAATAGATAATATAACTATATAATCTGAGCATGGAATTGTGTAGCAAATAGAATAACATGTCTAGGTAGATGCAGTACTAAAGTGCATAGAATAGTATAATCACATGAATGCCTAATATTAATGATAAAGATAATGGTATCATCTAGATAGTAATAGTAAAATCTCAACAAGCTAACAAGCAAACAAATAAGAGCACTCAAAATCAAGTCAACATATAACGGTCCTAGAAGACTACAAATGAGGGGCATGTTAAAAAAGGGACATGACTTAGTCAAATGTCAAAAAAATAAAGAATGACATTTTCAAATGTATATACAAAAAATAATGGCATATTCAAATATCAAATAAATCACACATAAGCATGGGGTCAAAAATAAAGGAACATATTCAAATGTTCAAAAAAGTAAGATAATAGCAAGGCAAAGCACTCAAGGAAGTGCATAAAGGAAATCATAAGCAATAAACATAAAAATATGATAATATCTAATGGATTAAATGTGTTATCAAAAAAATTCAAGTATATAGCATATTAAGTACCATGTATAAGATATAATCATGGATAAAGGCATGTGTAAGTACATATATGAGCTTGATTTTATTATTTTGGGAATTAGGTGTTTAATTCCTAAGCAAATAAAGGTCTAAGTAAATTTAAATCAATAATTAATGTGTCTTAATTAACGTAAAAATTTGTGTATAGATTTTTTTAAATAAATATGTATTTTACCTTTTCCAAAAATAGTAAGAAGTGTAAATAAATCAAACTTAGCTTATCCTAGGCTGAAACAGATGAGGTAAGATCTAGAAATTATTGTGTAGAGATGGTAGACTATCATAAACAAGACCTAGAACTCTTTTATGGATTGGATAAGAGTGAAAAACTCAAGACACCCTAATACTTGGCATTGTAGTCTACTTTTTGTCACTGTTATCCACTTTTGATGATGTTTTCCACTTCTAGTGTTGTTGTCTTGGTGGTCTAAATTTTTTGGGTTCTATTCGGTAGGTTTATGACACCCTGGTAGTGAAATATCAAAGTTTAATTTTATGAAAAGATCATTGTATGTCTGATTTAATCTCAAAAACCCTTAATAACTCTTGGTACTTGAACGTGAGTAGAAAACTTGGAAAAGAGAGAACGGGTTAGTGTGTAAAGGATATGCTAGATGCACTTCACACCTAGTGTGTGAGCATGCTACCTATATACCAATACTCTGAAGAGGAATTAAGATAATGTATTTCTCCCATTTTAAGTGTTTGGTGCAATTGTGTGATGTATATAACTATAATGCAAAACTATAATATACTTTGGATGACTAGGTACTGGTATGAGTGATTGAATAGGCTTGAATTGGTTTGGGAAAGTTGTATGTAGAAAATAGGGAAGAGTGTTTGAGTGTGATTACTTGTATTCTTGATTTTTTCTTATGAATGAGTGTTAAACCCTATAAATAGACTTTGAATTTAATATTATATATAAACTAATGATTTTGGGTTAAATGAACTTGTATTAGGTTGATAAGGAAAAAGATAAAGAATTAGTAAAACCTAATTGTTATAGGTAAAAATGAACATAGATAATAGCACCAAAAATAAGACACCCCTAAATTTTGGTGATCATATCAAAATTGGGTTATATTATCCTAGGAATATGAGCCTTAGGGGGATGGATCTAGGTCTGAGAGTGTTTCTTGGGTCTCAAAAATCTAAGTCTATGAAGCTATGGGTGACTAGGAATCAATGAAAGTCTACTTAAGAAGGGTTGAGTGAGAAAAAAAGAAGACTTTTAAGTTGGGTGATATTATTCATACCTAATTCATCCAATTTTTCATTTCATATGATTACATTTTGCCCCCCCCCCCCACTTTATTCTAGTGATGCAACAAAGTGAAATATTAAGATAAAGGAAATCTCATGAAGCTATGTGATGTTGGATGTACATATATAAATCACATTTTGATGTGTGAATCTATAAATTAAAAAATGAAATAGATCAATTCTTAAGAGATACACTATATCTAAAATAATAACATACAAAAGTTGAGTAAAGGAAGAGAGATCAATGAATACACCTCACTAGGTATGTGGACCAATATAAAACCTATTGTGATGCTAGATTGTGTTGAGTATATGTTGAATCAAGAGTAATATCATGAATGAAGCTAAGTTCTCAATTCCCTATAATGTGGCTCAATAATGCAAAGGATGGACTTTGGATCCATAATCTCTAACTAAGTGAAGTTATCAAATCATATGTGTGTTAAATGATGTCTAGACTATGTGTCCAATTCCTTTGAATAGGTTGTTCAAGAATAAAAAGGTTGGCCCTTTGGCTCCATCATTACCCTATTAATTAAATTTATGAAGTGATACTAGTATAGAATATATGTCATATGAGATGGCTCATAAAGCCCATTAATGTGCTCGAAATTTGACATTGTGGCATGGATAGCCAAATGTGTACTAAAAACTATGCCACTCTTGGCCATTTTGAAAAATGGAGATTAGGATTGTATGAAATCCACTCTAAAATTGATGTACTAGGCTTATATGAAATCCAACTTGGGAACTCGAGTACTTAGAAAGCTAAACTTGTATGAAAGTTTAACTCAAATGTGATGCCAACCACCTACACATGGAGTAAGGCATGTAACTAATGAGAATGCCTAGAATAAATTGAAATTGAAAACAAAAGATCAATGTGTTTCACACATTTTCCCCAATAAATAATGTCTAGTACATGGATTTTTATCTAGAAGTTATTCCAACCACCCAATCTAAACTAAAAGTAAGAACCATCATGTCATGTAGATAACCCATTGTATTTAAGAAAACTATGTTAACTATTATGAATGTTTTTATTTCAATTTCTAGGAGGTTTTATCTCTATGAAAAATCCCCTATTTTATGCCCCATCTTCTAAGGGTAGGAATGATGAACCTAAAATGACTTCCCTCATAATAAAAGAGTCATGCAAGTGTGTTGATTTTGAAAATATATATCATATAACATTTGATGTTTGACAATATGTTTAAATAAATGGAAATGTTTGTATCAAGATATTTTTAGATCAATAGGGGTATGCTTAGATAGATATAACAATGTAAGAGCATTTACAATACATTGAACTAGATCTATAAATGTTAATTGTTAATTTGTTAGTTGTTAGTTGTTAGTTAGAAGGATGGAGCATGATGTCCATCATAGCATCTAAGAAAGCAAAGAAAATGCATGATATGGATCATGGTATTTCACACATTTGAAAATCAAAAATCAAACAAGAAAGAAGAAATAAGAAAGAAGAATACTATATGGGGCAAGGCCATGCAAACAAGGGACATGGACACATGTCACTCAAACTAGAAACAAGCATGGAAGGCATATTCAAATGCCTCAAACACATACAAGTGAAATAAGCAAAATTGGCACACATGCCATAGCCACATAAAGGATTATAGACAAAGGACATTGGCAAATGTCCTAAGGCAAAAGAAAGAAACAAATAGGAACTAGAAAATGCAATCACACAAGCTACATTAAGTAAGAAAAGAAAGCATGTAATAATTAGAAATATAAAAGCACATATAACTAATCAAAGAAAATGTGAAAGTATGAAAAACATTTGTAGTACAAGACTATATATATTCTAAGGGATACTCAAGTGTTAAATACTAGTGAAATGTTGGTATGATATTCTATGTAAGCTATAAATTAGTGTATATCAGCATGATAACTTAGAGTGTGTAGTATAGGAATGACATAACCTAGATGGTGTAGTGATGTATAAGATGCCCCCAGTGGGTATACATAACAATGTATGTCTTAAATGTAAAAGTAGGAATTCCCCCCTATGATTAGAATGAAGCAGTCAAATAGATGGATGTCACTACACCACTCAAAGAAAATCAAGTGAAGCATGGTAATGTAGAAAATTGAAATACAATAATATGAAATAGAAAATATAAGTCCTATCATGATATTATTAATGTAAATCATGGATAGTTCATACAATCAAAAAAAAATTGGTGTTTTTGGTGTTTTTTTAATTTTTTGAATGTTTTTTGTATTTTTGAAAATATTTGAACTATGTACAAGAAGTGCAAGAAACCCTATGTATAGTAAATGTGTAGAAAGAACCTAATATACATGGAATTTGTGTAGATGCATAATGCTCATTGGTTTTTTGAGTTTATTTCCTTTAAGTAATGCTAGATGATATAATTTAGGGCTAAGTTTTTTAGTAATGATGTAGGGACCTAGCCAATTTGGTTTGAATTTTCCTTTAGTTTCTTCCTTGGCATTGACATTGTAAAGGTTTTGTTTTAGAACAAGATCATTCACTTTGAATTATCTGATGTGAACATGCTTATTGTAAGTTTGTTGTATATTTTGTTAGTATATTTTGAGGTGTTATGCATCTTAAATACATGTATGGTCTAATTTTTTAAGCTCGTGTAAGCACTTTTCTCTATATTAGTCATTATTAAGAATACCTTTTAGGGAGACAAAAAGGGATGGAATTTATAATTCTAATGGTAGAATTTCTTATGTGCCATAGATGAGTGAATAGGTACTAGCCCCTATGGGCATATGAATACTTATGCGATAGTCCCATAGTGCAAAAACTAGTTGATTGTGCCAATCATCGCCAAACTTGGTTACTATTTTTCTCAAAATGTTGTTAATTATTTTGTTAGTGGATTATACTTGAATATTTCCTTATGGATAATATGGAGTGGAGAATGTGTGTTTGATTTTGTATTTGATACAAAAAAGTTTGATAGTTTTATTTTTGAATGATGTTATATTATCTAAAATTATAGTGGTAGGTAGGCTGAGGCATGAAATAATATGGGTCATGATAAAATTGCAAATGCATTTGCCTATGGTAGATTGAAGTGGAACTGCTTCCACCCATTTATTAAAGTATTAGGTGGTAGTGATTATGAATTTATGTCCATTGGCAGACTCAGGGTTAATTTTTCTAATGAGATCAAATCCCCATAACATGAATGGTCATGGAGATACAATAGGTTGTAATTGTTGTGATGGTATATATTTTATATTACTATGTCTTTGGCATTTATCACATAGCTTTACGTATTGTAAACATTCATCTTTTATGGTAGGTTAGTAGAACCCTTGTTAGATAATTTTGTGTGACATGGATATTTTGCTAAAGTGACCACCACATTCACTATCATGTATTTGAGTTAGATTAATTTTGGCTTCTATGAAGCTTAAGCATAATAGTAAGTGTCCATCAAAGGATCATTCAAAAAGGTCCTTGCCAATGATTAAATAATAGAGTGCTTGCTTTTGTAACTTACACTTATCAGTTCAAGAGAAAGTGTCTGGTGTAATAGATTTTTTGAAAAAAAATTAAATGTTAGTAAACCATTCGAGGGTTGCAGAGCTTTGTGTGGTAACTAAAATGGAGAGAGTGATCAAATATGTGTTAGATATTGATGGTGATTGTAATAATTAAACTGTAAAGATTGATTGATCATCATTGATATCAATTGGAATGAGAGATGTTGCACTAGCCATTGTATCTACATGTCTATTGTCTTTTCAAGGAATGTTTTCAATGGAAAAATAATCAAATTGTGAGGATAGACACTATACCATATTGTGGTATGGGATAAGGTGTTCTTATTTTGTTTGATAAACATCATTGACTTGATTACCCACCAATTAGGAATCCCCTAATATTTGAATAGATTTGATTTTGAGGGATTATATATCAAATAGTCCTAAGATGAGTGCTTCATATTTCCTTGTGTTTTTGGTGCATGAAAAACTTAATTAGTATGTTATAGGAATTGTATGGCCAGAGGGATTGTTAAAGACAATGCTCACTCATCCACCAGATGCACATCGAGAGTCATCAAATAAAATGGTCTAGGTATCTAAATGAGTAGAATATGTTGTGAAATCATCTCTAAATGTATCACTTAAAGGGTTGATATCTAATAGTGGGGCTTCTGCCAAATGATTTGCAATGATTTGGCCCTTAATCAATTTTTGAAAGACTATTTTTAAGTTAAATTATATGAATAACATAACCCATTTTATGATGCATCCAGAAAGATGTGGTTTTGCTAGTAAGAACATTAGAGGGTTAGCTTTTGTGATTATGTGAGTTTCATTATTTACCATGTAATGTCAGAGTTTTTATGTGGTGAAAACTAATGCTAGACATAATTTTTCTATTGGGGAATAATTTTTTTCATAACCAACCAATGTGCAGCTGATGTAATAAACTACATGTTCAATATCTTGATAATCATGTTGTGCTAAGAGTTCTCCTAATGTGTGATCGGATGTAGAGATATAAAAGAGGAGAGGTTTATTTAGGATAGGTGGGACTAAAAAAGGTGGATTAAGGAGATATTTCTTGATTGTGTCAAAGTTCTTTTGATAGGGTTGGTCCCAAATAAACTTTGTTTCTTTCTTTAGTAAGTGTGTAAAGGACTATGTTTTATTAGCAAGTTGAGCTACAAAATGGTGAATTACTTAGATATTACCTTAGAGGGATCAGAGTTGTCTTAGATTGGTAGGGGGTGGTATATCAATAATATCTTTGACTTTCTTAGGATCAACTTTTATCCCATGCCAAGATATAATGAAACCTAGGAGTTTTCTTGACGTAACTCTGAATACACATTTATTTGGGTTTAATCCTACGTTGTATTGTCTAAGTCATGTAAAAATATTTTATAGATCAATAGCATGATGTTATTTTTGTTTTGATTTATCTATTATATTATCAACTTAATCATTGATATTATGGTGAATTAAGTCATGAAATATGTACATCATAGTACGTTGATATGTGGTCCCAGCATTCTTTAACCCAAAAGGCATAATAATGTAATAAAATATGCCCCATGGTGTTGTTAAAGATGTTTTTTCTTAATATTCTTCAGCAATTATGATTTGATTATAACAAGAAAAACCATCCATAAATGATAACATTTCATATCTAATTATGGAGTCTATGATCATGTCAATATTGGGTAAAGGGAAATCATCTTTTGGGCATGCTTTATTTAAATCGATAGAATTGAAACAACATTGAATTTACCTATTAGGTTTGATGATGAGAACTATATTGTAAATCCATTCAGAATGTGCTACTAGGTGAATGAAACCAGCATCTAAGAGGCATTGGATTTCATCTTTGACTAAAAGAGCCACCTTAGGATGCATTTTACAAATGTTTTATTTAATTGGTTTAGTGTCACGGTATAAAGAAATTTGATGGACTAATTTAGATGTATTAATTCTTAACA
This sequence comes from Torreya grandis, assembly GCA_037957365.1. Classification (NCBI taxonomy): domain Eukaryota; kingdom Viridiplantae; phylum Streptophyta; class Pinopsida; order Cupressales; family Taxaceae; genus Torreya; species Torreya grandis. The sequence goes on from JARHVA010003340.1 coordinate 635,502, forward strand.
TATCAATATATGTCCAAGTGAAGAGTGCAAGGAATTTTGTTAAGGCTTGATGAATATCAACATCTTCCTTTTTTAGAGAAATAGATAATAAGATAATGTGGGGATCCTTGTTGATCCCAAAATTTAAATTCATTATTTCTTTGTTAAGTAATGTGGAGCAATCGAGTGTGTATAGAGTTTTAAGGATAGTATCATCTAAGTCAAATGGTATATCAAGGGAGGAGTTGATAGTTTCTTTAAAGTATGCATGGGTATTTATGTGGTTTGGAAATTGGTTTTTATGGTAACAAGATGGGAGATCCTCATATGTGCCAAAAAATTGGAGGGATTCATCATTAGAGAAATCATCTAATGAAAACATGTTGGATAAAGCTATGTTGTCAATAAGATTAGGGTAGATTAATGATAGTGTAAAAGTATGATTGATTGTATTATTAATATGTGTAACCAGTGGATAGAATTTTGTGTGTGAAAGGGTGGGAGAGGATTTGTTATGGTTAAGGTAGAATTGATATCATATCCCTTATAGTTTATGTTGTGTGGATGCCTTAATTGGATTGAATATTCCTTGTTCATGTTTTCCAAGTCCTTTTCCTTGATAGCCCATCTTATTTAGATATTTGAGTGCAAATGGTGAAGTAAATTGGTTCTCTAGTGTGGTTATTATGATAGAATTTAGAATTGTTTGATTTTGTGTATGGTCTGAGGGTGCATCAAGAGTAATTAATTGTGTAAGTATACTACCTAGATTAAGGTGAAAAATATAATTCTATGGCTATTTAACCACTTGACAATATTTAAAAGGTTTGTGATCTATTGGGCACATGTATATGTAACTTTTGTGACTAAATTTTAGATAGGCATGGAGTGTGGAAGGAACTGCATGCATATCATGAATCCAAGGCCAACCCAGTAATAATTTATAATTGAGGTCATTAACCATGACATGGTAGGTGGTTGGTAATGTCTTCAGCCCTAGGGTAAGATTAAGTGTTACTTGACCCTTTACTTTTTGTGGGATGTTGTCAAAACCTGTGATGTTCATATTAGAATAGTCTAAATCATGAGGTTGTATATTAAGATGCTTAAGAAATGAGATGTTGTAAATGTTAAGGCCTGAACCATTATCCACTAGTACTCTTTTGACCTTAATGTCATTAATTTGTAATTGAATATACAAAGGTAAATGTTGTTTAATGATGTGTTGCAAAGGTAAATCTTATTTTTCAAAAGAGATATGCTCTTCAATCCATTGCATTGTGTTGAGGATGGATGCAACATAGGTTGGTTTAGTAGAGATAGGGATTATATTATTACTAAGGTTTACATATAATACATCCTTGTAAACATCCGATCGCTAGAGGACTTTAAGAATAGAAACTATGTCTAAAGGCGAACTAGCTTGAGTAGTAAATCTATGGCCCTGGGTAATGTCAACTTGCCTATCTCCATAAACTTGGATGATAGCATGGACCACATGATTTAATATAGGCATAAATCTGGTAGTAGGCATAGAATAAGAACTAGATGTACCACATTCAATGAAGGGAGGGATGGATATAACTGCTAGTGTTTGTTGTCATCTAGTAATGATAGGAAGATACTCAAAAATAACCAATGAGTTATATGTACTGAGGCAAAAAACATGAATGTGAAGTGAAATCCATGTAATTTGGATGATTATGTGTAAAAATATATACTTATAAAGAGTATGTCACATGCAATATAACAAGTAAAAGGTAGACAATGTTACATTGTACATGAGATTGTTTATTTTAAATTTGATGGGTTTGGTCCTGTCAAATATGTCTTCATAGATGTCAAATGATGGGGGGAAACCTATCAAATTTTAAATTAATAAAATCTTTCTATCTTATTTTAAATTTTATGGGTTTATTCCCATCAAATACGTCCTCATAAATGTCAAATGATGGGAGTGAACCTGTCAATTTTAAGATAATAAAATCTTTTTGGTCTAATGAATGAGTACCACATGTAAAGCCTTCAAGAGATCCTAAGGCTTCCAAGATTGTTGTGCACCATTATATTAGAACCTTTGAGGTAATGTGAACCATCAAATCAAATCTTGAGTGGTTAATAGATGTTAATGTCCTTTTAGGTGGTTAAAAGGTTTTGAGTTCGATGCACTGTTGGTTCAAATCTAGCAACCAAGTAATCATTGTTGGATCTTGAAAGATGCTTACCTTTTAATTAGTTACATGATCATATAAATCTTAGGTTTAAAAACATCATTTAGAATTTTATGTTTAAAAAACACAAAATGGCTTAGGCTAAGATCTCTATATACTAAGCTCATCTTTATAAAAATCTAGGAATTTATTAAAAGGTTTTTTACAAATACCCCCTTTGATTAGGCTTTAAAAAATTGTCTAAGTTAAATTTGATGAGTTCAGTCACATCAAATACATCCTCATAGATGTCAAATGATAGGATCAAACCTGTCAAATTTAAGACAATAGAGTTCCCAAGGCTTTGGGGATTGTCTTGATTAAATTTGATGATTTTGATCACATCAAATACATCCTTATAGATGTTAAATGATGGGAGCAAACCTATCAAATTTAAGATAGTGGAATTTAGTGATCCAATAAATGAATACCATACGTAAAGCCTTTGGTATATCCTTAGGCTTCTGAGATTGTTTATTTTAAATTTGATGGGTTTGGTCCTGTCAAATATGTCTTCATAGATGTCAAATGATGGGGGAAAACCTATCAAATTTTAAATTAATAGAATCTTTCTATCTTATGTTAAATTTTATGGGTTTATTCCCATCAAATACGTCCTCATAAATGTCAAATGATGGGAGTGAACCTGTCAATTTTAAGATAATAAAATCTTTTTGGTCTAATGAATGAGTACCACATGTAAAGCCTTCAAGAGATCCTAAGGCTTCCAAGATTGTTGTGCACCATTATATTAAAACCTCTGAGGTAATGTGAACCATCAAATCAAATCTTGAGTGGTTAATAGATGTTAATGTCCTTTTAGGTGTTGGATTTCATTTGCACCATTGGATCAAAACCTTTGAGAAAATGATCGCCATTAGATATTTACTAATTCCAAATCATTAACTATATGTTCTTTTAAAAATACTTTGGTCTTATCACATCATCAGATTAAAATCAACAAATAATTGATTACCATTAGATCTATAAAGGAGCATAAGCTTTAAATTAATACCTGATCATGTATAAAGTTTAGCCTAAGGTTTTATATTAATATTCTATCATGTTTTAAAGAAAAAACATATTTAAAGCTTAATATAAAGTTAGACTTAGGATCATTTAATCAAAAGTAAATAAAATTTCTGGAAAATACTCAAAGTTAAACCTTCTTTAGGGTTTGTTCCTTAAGAACCCTAGCTTCTTCCTTGGAACTTGTAACTAATCACCTTAAAGACAATTATTAGTAATTTTGAACCATGAAACATAAACATAATCAAATACATCAAAGCACATTTTCCCCTTTTAAAATTGATTTACCTTTAACATCCAAGATAAGACAACTCTTTACATTCAATCTAGAATACATACTTTTTGTAAACAAATACAGGGGTCCTCTTTTCAAAAAAGAAAGATATGGGGTATTGGTCTCAACAAATGGTGACTCACAGGGGAACATAGCAATATGTTAGAACATAAGACTCTAGTTTAAACTTTTACATGAACTATATATCCCATTTAGACATATTGTCTTTCTTGAATCAAATTTAAATTGAAACAAGCTCTGTATGTATAAAATCTAAACCTAGATATTAGAACATAAAAATGTAGTGTGTGTTTTTATTCCACTTACTATTTGTCATGAACTTTAAGAAATAATGTATGGGTTCATGTCCTTTTGGTCCACTACATTTGATTTTGAGCATTTTATATATTCTTTGAGAATAACAACTCTTATTTCAAGGGAGGCTTGGGCATTGCTCTGCTGCTAGCCAGGCCTCTATAGCCTCGATAGAGATACCTTTGGTTCCACTTAAGGTCTTGCTCTATTACTAGCTAGGCATCTATTGTTAGGCTGTGGAGCTAAAAGCTTCACCAAGGAGTAGACTTAAACAGGTTCGGGTCTACACAGACACCGACGTCGGTCAGGAGCGACCGACGTCGGTCAGTTGCAGTTGCAGAGGCACCGACGTCGGCAGTAGGGTCGGCCAACGATGGTCACAGGGGAATAGGCAGGAACCGACGTCGGTTACCTGTGTGTCCAGAAAGTGATTTCTGTGGACGGAAGCGAGTGTTTGCATGATGAGTTTGAGTTGTAGTCTCAAGCTCGCGTCTTTATTATTAGCAATATTATTTTTAGAGCCCTTGTTGAAGAGGCTTAACTGTTTTTTGTAAGAGCATGCTCAAGTTTCCTATTTCTATATGTAGGAAAGATCTTCTTAGCTTAGTAGGAGTGTAGAACTGTATGAGTAGAACATTGTGAATGTTTGAAGGACAGTACTGAGTTGCATCAATCCAGGTTGTTGGATTTGATTGTACTTGAGAGAGAGCTCTTGAGGAATAGAGATCTAGTGAGATATCTTATGTGCATCTGAGAGAGGTGTGGAAGAATGAAGTTTCTTCATTGTATTCCTATTGTAAAGAGTTTTAATACAAGTTTTCAGGGTGTTTTCTTATATATCCTGTTCTGTGCTATTTATCATTTCAGTTACTTATCTATCTGATTTATTTCCACATTTATTGCTTTCACAAGTGTAATCCATTGTTGGTTGATCCCCAACAAGTGGTATCAGAGCCTTGGTTATAGGTTCAGAGCTTGATAATTGGTATCAAAGTTCAGGTTCACTAACAGGTGGTTCAGATCTGTGTAGTGTGTTTGGATTACAGGTTGCTCACAGGGGTTTCTGTAGGGATTTCTGTTTGAGTGGGAGAAGCAATGGTAGAAGAAAGTAAGTTGAGAATGGAAAAGTTTAATGGCAAGAACTATCAACATTGGAGAATGCAGATAGAGGACTATCTATATCAAAAAGATCTCTACTTACCGTTAGGTGGGATTGCAAAGAAGCCCAAGGACATGGAGGATGAAGAATGGGAAGTTCTTGATAGAAAGGCTCTTGGGTCTATAAGACTGAGTCTGGCCTCCACTGTGATATCTAATTTGTCACAGGCAAAAACAATGGTAGAGTTGATGACTACATTAGCAAATATGTATGAAAAACCCTCAGCTTCAAATAAGGTATATCTTATGAAGCAGTTATTTAATTTGCATATGAATGAAGGTGGGTCTATTTCTACTCATCTAAATGATTTCAATGGTATTGTGAATCAATTAAGCTCAGTAAATATAGTGTTTGATGATGAGATAAAAGCTCTTTTAATATTATGTTCTTTGCCTGAAAGCTGGCATGGCTTAGTAATGGCAGTAAGTAATATTGCATCTGCATCAAATATTTTGAAAGTAGAGGATGTTGTTAGTGTTATTTTGAATGAGGAAACACGCAAGAAAAGCACAGAAGAGGCATTCGGGAATGCTTTAAGTTTTGAGAGCAGGGGAAGGCAAAAAGAGAAGAGCAAGAAAGGCAGAGCAAGATCCAAGTCTAAGGGGAAAGGCAGATCTAAATCCAAAAATGGCAGGAAGCCACAATGTTGGAATTGTGGAAAGATGGGGCACATAAGTAGAGATTGTTGGTCAAAGCCTAAGGAGGACAATCAGCACGAAGGAAAGGAAGAAGCCAAGATTGCAGGTATTGCACAGGATGCTTTAATTTTCTCTTTGCATAATAACATAGAATCTTGGGTATTAGATTTTGGTGCATCTTTTCATGCTACTCCTAACAGAGAATATTACAGTGACTATATCCATGGAGATTTTGGAATAGTGTACTTAGGGGATGACGAGCCTTGTAAAATAACTGGCAAAGGTAAAGTGTAGCTGAAGATGCAGAATGGCAACACATGGGTGTTGAGAGATGTGATGCATGCTCCTAGTTTGAAGGGAAATTTGATTTCTGCAGGTAAGCTAGGTGATGAGGGTTGTACAGTAACTCTCACAGCAGATTCTTAGAAGGTGACCAAGGGTGCACTTGTTATGGCCAGAGGTAAGAGAGAAGGTACTCTCTATTTGTGTAATTGTGTTACTAACAAATCTCCTTTAGTTTTATCTACTTCAGATGTGGATGCTAAATTGTGGCACTCAAGGCTTGGCCACATGAGTGAGAAGGGGATGTCAATTCTTAAGTCTAAAGGTATGCTTTCAGATTTGAAAAGTATGGATCTAGAATTTTGTGAGCATTGTGTATTTGGAAAATAGAAAAGGGTTAGTTTTCTCAAGACTGGGTCTACTAAGAAAAGGCAGAAGTTGTAGCTTGTTCACACAGACGTGTGGGGACCGGCTCAGGTAGCCTCTATTGGTGGATCACGGTACTATGTTACGTTCATAGATGATGCCACAAGAAAGGTATGGATCTACTGTATTAAAAAGAAATCTGATGTTTTTGAGACTTTTAAGATTTGGAAATCTATGGTTGAGAATGAAACAGGCAGAAGATTAAAGTGCCTGAGATCTGATAATGGCGGTGAGTTCTGCAGTCTTAAGTTCAAATTGTATTGTTATACACATGGAATCCATAGGCAAAGGATGGTTCCAAGGACACCTCAGTAGAATGGTATTGCTGAAAGGATGAACAGAACAATCATGGAGCGTGCAAGATGTATGAGATTGCATGCAGGGTTGCCCTTAGAGTTTTGGGCAGAAGCAGTTGAAACTGCAGTGTACCTGATTAACAAAGGACCCTCTACACCTCTGGATGGTGGAATTCCAAAAGAGGCATGGATAGGTAAAAAGGTAGATCTCTCATATCTCAAAGTTTTTGGTTGTGAAGCCTTTGTGCACATAGATAAGGAAAATAGAAAGAAGCTTGATGCTAAGTCTATGAGGTGCACGTTTATTGGCTATGGCTCAGATGATTTTGGTTTCAAATTTTGGAATCTAGGAACTAACAAGGTAATCAGGAGTCGTGATGTTGTTTTCAATGAAAGAGTGATGTACAGTGATCAAATAAGGAAGCTAGATCAATCTGGGTAGAGCAATGGTGAATTGGATGAAGTTATGGTCCAAAATGAGCTCGCGGGAAAAGGAAATAATCACTTACAGGAAAACATAGAGACCGACGTCGGCAGGTTAGGAACCGGTGTCGGCAGTATAGAAACTAATGTCGGTCATACAGAGACCAACGTCGGCAGACCAGGCACCGACGTCGGCTAGGAAGAACTGGCGTCGGCCAGCAACAGGTCTATAGGTGGTCGAGGTCGATCACTGTCAGAAAATTTGGGTGGACAGATTGTTGAGAACAAGTCCAAGACACCCATCAGGAGGTCTAAAAGGGTAAGTAAGCCTCCAATTAGATATTCTCCTTATATTATTTATTGCTAATCGATGGTGGAGAACCAGAGAGTTTTGAAGAAGCATTACAGGTGGAGTCCAGGAGTAAGTGGGAGCATGGCATGGTTGAGGAGATGGAGTCCTTAAGAGAGAACCAAACATGGGATTTGGTTGAATTGCCAGCTGGTAAGAGAACACTGAAGAATAGATGGACCTACAAGTTGAAAGAAAGTGAGGATGGACAGATGAGATACAAGACCAGATTAGTAGTGAAAGGATTTGCACAGAAACCAAGTATTGACTTTGGTGAGATTTTTTCTCCAGTTGTTAAAATGACTTCAATAAGGGTTGTATTGTCTTTGGTTGCTTTTGAGGATTTGTATCTCGAGCAGCTAGATGTTAAGACAGCATTTCTTCATGGATATTTGGATGAGGAAATATACATGGAACAGCCAGAAGGATTTGAGGTCAAGGGTAAGGAGAAGTTAGTGTGCAGGTTGAAGAAAAGCTTGTATGGCCTCAAGCAAGCTCCAAGGCAATGGTACTTGAAATTTGACAGGTTTATGACTGAGCATGGCTACAGTAGGTGTCAATCAGACCATTGTGTGTATTTCAAGAGATTTGATAACGATAGATATATTATTTTATTGTTGTATGTAGATGACATGCTGGTTACAGGATCTCACATGCAGGATATCTCTGAGCTTAAGGTGAAATTAGCTCAAACATTTGCTATGAAGGATTTGGGAGCAGCTAAGAAAATCCTTGGCATGAGCATTAAGAGAGACAGGAAAAATCATAGGTTGATATTGTCTCAGGAGGATTATGTGGACAAGGTGTTGAAACGGTTCAATATGCAGGATGTTAAACCGGTAAGCACACCTTTGGTTGGACATTTTAATTAAGTAAAGAACAATGTCCTAATTCATATGATGAGGTAGAGTACATGAGTAAGGTTCCATATTCTTCCACAGTAGGGAGTTTGATGTATGCAATGGTGTGTACTAGACCGGATATTGCCCAAGCAGTGGGAGTAGTAAGTAAGTATATGGCCAATCCAGGTAAGGAACATTGGAAAGCAGTTCAATGGATCCTTAGATATCTGAGAGGAACCAGCAGCAAGCATTTGTGCTATGGAGGTTCAGATACTTCTCTACATGGTTATGTAGATTCAGATATGGCAGGGGATTTGGATGGTAGGAGGAGCACCACAGGTTATGTTTTTACTGTAGGTGGAACGGCAGTTAGCTGGATATCTAAGTTGCAGAAGGTTGTTGCCTTGTCAACTACAGAAGTAGAGTATATTGCAGCCACAAAAGCTAGCAAGGAGATGATATGGATGACACGGTTCATGGATGAGCTTGGTAGGGAGCATGAGAGTTGCAGATTGTATAGTGACAGTCAGAGTGCAATCCATTTGGCCAAGAATTCGGCCTTTCATTCAAGAACAAAACACATACAGCTAAGGTACCATTTCATACGACAGGTATTGGAAGATGGAGAGTTGAAGCTGGAGAAAATCCATACAGATAGGAATCCTACGGATATGCTAACCAAGCCGGTTACGAAGGAGAAGTTGAATTCTATTGGTCTTCATGATTGATTTTAAGATGGAGGAGCTAGAAGATGTTGTTGTACAGGTTGGTGCAGCTATTTGTCTCCAAGTGGGAGATTGTTAGGGTGTGGAGCTAAAAGCTTCACCAAGGAGCAGACTTAAATAGGTTCGGGTCTACATAGACACCGGCGTCGATAAGGAGTGACCGACGTCAGTCAGTTGTAGTTGCAGAGGCGTCGACGTCAGCAGTAGGGTCGGCCAGCGACGGTCACAGGCGAACAGGCAGGAACTGACGTCAGTTACCTGTGTGTCTAGAAAGCGATTTCCATGGACGGAAGCGAGTGTTTGCTTGATGAGTTTGAGTTGTAGTCTCAAGCTCGCATCTCTATTATTAGCAATATTATTTTTAGAGCCCTTGTTGAAGAGGCTTAACTATTTGTTGTAAGAGCATGCTCAAGTTTCCTATTTCTATATGTAGGAAAGATCTTCTTAGCTTAGTAGGAGTGTAGAACTGTATGAGTAGAACATTGTGAATGTTTGAAGGACAGTACTGAGTTGCATCAATCCAGGTTGTTGGATTTGATTGTACTTGAGAGAGAGCTCTTGAGGAATAGAGATCTAGTGAGAGATTTTGTGTGCATCTAAGAGAGGTGTGGAAGAACGAAGTTTCTTCATTGTATTCCTATTGTAAAGAGTTTTAATACAAGTTTTCAGGGTGTTTTCTTGTATATCTTGTTCTGTGCTATTTATCATTTTAGTTACTTATCTATCTGATTTATTTCTACGTTTATTGCTTTCACAAGTGTAATCCATTGTTGGTTGATCCCCAACATCTATATCCCTGATGGAGATTACCCGAATCACCTTTACCTTGGAAGCTTTTAATTTGACAATAAGCATCTTTATATATATATATATATATATATATATATATATATATATATATCATCAATTTTTTATTCCAATAAAGGTTGGGAACCAAATTAGCCAAGTTTAGAGATATGATCAAATGTTTTATCCTTAGGATAATCTCCTTTAATTGAAACTTGATTTCATGACAAGGATATGTTTTAACTGTAAGCGTGAATATGAGTTAATAAACTAAATTCACATCATATACATATGACTCTTCTTAAAACCAAGTTTTAATTTAGAATAAGATTTAAATATTTGTAGGACATTGAGTTCATATACCAATTTATACAAGTGCTATTGGCTTATTCATGATACTTTATTATGACCTGATGTTCACCTTTTATAAAATTCACCCACACTCTCTTGAGAAATTTCCAAATCAATAATAATACCACAAGATTATACCATAACAAAGGAATAACACCAAGAGAGAAATGAAAACAAAACATAAAAAAACAAATATACACAAACCCAATAAGAAAAGGAAAAAATGAACAAAGAAAGAAAAAAAACTAACTAGCCTACCTACTCTAGCTTTAACCATCTTACACATTTATTCCATGAAGACCCCTAGTGGGATAGTAGTAAAGTAATGTTTGAGATATTGTCCATTAGTAGGTAGTGTGAACTCTACTCCTTAGAGATCTTTTAACCTAAAATTATTGTTACCCAATATTTATATAATTTGGTATGGGCCAATCCATAAAGGGGTGAATTTACCATGTTCACCTTTAGGTTCTGATGTTTCATCCCAAAGAAGGACTAAATCTCCCTGCTTAAACACCTTTACTTTAAATATTTTATAAAACTATCTTTTCATGGTTGATTGGTTCCTACTGAAGTCTATAAATGCTTTTTCTCTGGCATCTTCTATTTGAATAATGTCTAACAACCAAGAATTAGCAATTTCCTGACTATCTTCCATGTATTCCTACATGAATGTGAATGTAGGCAACTTTAAGGTTATGGGAAAGATGGGTTCTTGAACATAGACCAAAAAACATGGTGAGGCCTTTAGATCTTTTTTTATCCTAATTTGATTTACCCATAATGCAAACTTAAGAAGTTTATGCCATGTTCTAGGTCTATCTTCAACAAATTTTTTGATAGCTTTCATTAGATTTTTATTTGTGGACTCAAAAACACTATTTCTTTGAGGGTATTTATTGGAATAAAACTTGAGTACAATGCCTTGGTCATAATCCCATTCCATCATTTCAATATAAATGAATGTAGATCCATTATCACAAACCAAAAAAACTAGGTTTCCAAATCTAGTACAAATATTTTCCTCTAGGAAATTGATCACCTCCTATGTTCTACATTGCTTAGTGGATACTAAATTACTCCACATAGTATAATAATCCATATTATTTAAGACATAAAAATGACCTTCAAAATAATTGGGGTTTATTACTCCCACAAAGTCTAATCCCCATTGTACAAAAGGTTTATCCACCATCACAGGTTATAAAGGCATGACTACATTTGGCTCCTTTGTGCTAAAAATATGGCATGAATGACACTCCCTTACATGCTTATAAGTATCTTTGAAGAGGGTGGGCCAATAATATCCATCCCTTTAAATCTTGTGAGTTGTGGTTCTTCTTGAAGGGTATCCACTTCCTAGCTTCTCATGGAAGGTAGTCATAATCCAAGTTGCTTCCTCTTTGGACACACATCTCAAATAAATTCCCTCAAAGTTCTTCCTATAAAATATTCCATTCTTGATGAGGTAATGAGCTGCTTGGATCCTCAAGGATCTGTTTTATTCTCTTATAAATCCTAGGGGAAAACACCATTGACAAGTAAATGGATAATATAATCATGCCACTCATTGGGTTGGAAGTTTTGTTGATCTATTTGCATGACATGGCATTTTGGATCAATACTAGTGATTATATAAACTAAACCTTGACATTTCACTAATTTGGCTATTTTCATATCTATATCATATTCTTTTATAATTTCCATCCACTTGCCTCTTCTTTATCCAAGCTCATTCTGAATCAACATAAACTTTGTAGCTAGATCAGGATATATGGCATGTACCTTATTTCTAAGGAAGTAATGTCTAAATTTTTTTATTGCCTTTACCAATGCATAAGCTTGCTTATCAATCATAGAATAATTCACTTCTATATTTTTGAATTTGGTGCTCACAAAATCTATGGGATGATCATTTTCATCAATTTTTTGAGTTAACACTATAGCCATAGTATCCTCAGAAGTAAACAAATATAGATATAAAACATTTGATAAATCAAGACTTATAAGGACTAGATCTTTAGTGGTTGCCTTCTTAATATCAGTGAAGGCCTTCTTATATTCTTCATTCAAATAAATTATAACATCTTTCTTAAGCATATCATTCAAAGGTTTTACAATCTCAACAAAGCTTGAAATAAACTTCCTCACAAAATTAATCTTGCCAAAGAATGACTTAAGTTCTTTTCAGCTATTGGGTAACCCAATTTAAGAAATGGCCTCTACTCTTCAGGATCTACATAATCCCATCTTTGGTAATGATGTGTCCCAAAAAATTTCCTTCAGTGACACAAAATATACTTTTTGGGGGGTTAAAAGATACAACATACTTTTTGCATCTATCAAATACTTGTCTCAAATATATGAAATGTTCCTCTCTATTTATATAAAATACTATAAGATCATCCATATATATGATGATACACTTTCTCACTAAACCTTGGAAATCATGGTCCATGGCCCTTTGAAAAGTTTCCCCTACATTAATTAATCCAAAATTCATTCTATTTTAAGCATATGTTCCCCATTTAGTAGTAAAAGTTGTCTCCATCTTGTCCTCTAGAGCAATAAGCACCTGGTTATATCCAAAAAGGACATCATGGAAGATCTTGAAATAGTTTGGATAACCTGGTCTAGAGAAGGTAAAGGATAATTATCCTTTTTAGATACTCTATTCATATTCTGAAAATCTATGCACAATCTTATGTCTCCATTCTCTTTTATAACTAGGACTAGGTTTGCCACCTAAGTGGAATGTCTAATAGGAAACACTATCCTTGCATCTAATAGCTTCTTGACTTATTTAAAAATCATGGGTTCTAAAATATGGTTGACTAGCCTTTTCTTCTATCTAAAATGTTTACAACCTTCTTGAAGAGGTATAGTATGAGTAATGACCCTTGGATCAAATATTTTCAAATCTTCATAAGACCAAGCAACTACATCCTTGTAATTTGTAAGTAACTCTCTAGCTTTTATATATTCCATTTTGGTGAAAGCCTTCCCTATATTCACCATTTGGGGCTGATCATGTGGACTAAGGTTTGTCACATGATAATCTCTACCATTTACCTTTGGTTGTTTAGTTTTCTCAAAAATATTGTCAAGATAAAATTATATTTTCAATGAAATCATCCCTTTAGGTATCTTATTGTCACTTAATTGGATGATTTTATCATTTAGTTCCTTCTCATGAGAAGTTTTATCAATTTCATCAATAATGTGAACTTTAAAAGCTCCAAAATTAGTTAAGAATTCTATGATTTGTTGATCATCATTGAAAACTTGGAAATGATTTACATTGTTAGGAACTAAAGGACATGGTACTAGCTCAATACTAATGCTTTGAGAATCATGATTAGGCACGAGGTTAGTTGAAGCAAAGGTAAGCTCATCAGTATCTTTATTTTCTTCTCTTAGAATAGATAAGATATTGAAGGCATCAAAATATTTGATCAAATCCCATACCCTAAAATTATATATTTTTAAGTAAGACAATTTGCATTGGTATTTACTCCTCACTTGGTTAACCACAAGTTTAGATTCTCCATAGACAAGGAGCTCCTTAACTTTGTGCTTCATGGAAAACTATAATCCAAGTATGAGAGCCTCATACTCAACTAAATTATTGGTGTAAGAGAATTGTAACTTATAAGCTACATGGTATTGCTTTTTTTAAGGATATATCAATACAATACTAGCTCTTGATCCTGATTTACACTTGGCACCATCAATGTATAATTTCCAAAAACCAAAACTTTGAGGAGAACTCTTAGAAACTAGTTATTTTGTAATTTCTAAAGTGAAAACTCCCAAATTAGAATCCGATAAATTTACCCTTTCATTAATAATAGTATACTCTATTATCATGTGTTTCATTTGAGGTTCCCTTTCCAATCTTATTTGATTTTTCACACATTTCCAAGTAAGCCATAAGTGTGAGTAATTAGTATACATATAGCCATTTAAATCTATATTCCATTCTCTACTCAAAAGTAATCCATAAGCACTATGCCTTTCTACCACTTAGATATCAATGAATTGTTGAACTCTAGGTTCACTAACTAGCTGTCTATGCACATTCAACAATTCTCTTATAACCTTAACTCTAGATTTATCTAATTGAGTGACTACCCTATAAAACTTGATTGGAGTTAACCCAAGTTGTTCACATATCCTAGTAGGCATAATGTTGGTTGAGGCTCTAGAATCTAAAAGACAATTATGAAAATTCTTCCCAAATATCTTGAATATAAGTAAAAAAGGTGGAGACTCTACTTTGATCACTTGTGTAATTACATTTGCACTATAATTCTTAGGGGGCTTCCCAATTTTCTTGGATAAAGATTCCAAGAGTAAGTATCTTTGTTATGTAATTTGAGTTAGCTCATGCGGAGTGATATTATCTTTAATCCTTTTTATATCTTCCATAATATTATAGCCATCTTTGCTTGTAGGATCAATAGTTAGCTTAGAAGAACTTCCTCTAGGTGGTTCAAGATTTTTCTTTGATATCATGTCTGGAGGGGTTTCATAATTGTTAGGAGGGGTAGAAATAGTCAATGGTTATTTTTGTTCCCCATTTCTCAGAGGATATGTCTTCAAAAAAAATTGGAATGTTTGAATCTCCTCAAGAATATTATTAGGCTCATTATCCTCTTAAAAAGGGAATTGAAAAGTTTCCACCATGTGCACTTGGTCAGATGGTTTAGATTCAGAAGGATTTGTAGCAACATCTTTGTTTGGAACCACTTCAAATGTGTCAAGTTCTTCTTGAAAATCTTAAAAAGATTTACAAAACTCAATGCAATCAATCTCACCATGCTTAGAAGTAGCATGCACCATACATTAATTTGGTAAGGCAATATCAAAGAGGTTTATATCCATATTATTTTTTCTAGAGGAAGGCTCATTAGCTTTGTTATTATAGAAACTATTATTTTGAAACCTATTACTAGGCATGTTGAAATTTTGAAAAGTTAAGTTCCTTCTAGAATTGTCATTAGCATTACCAACTTATTTTTGAGATTATAGAAAATCAATGTTAATCTTCTATACCATTTTCAATATAGACTCATTCTCATTTTTGAAAACCGCAGTATTTTGACCTTGGTTACTATTAATGCCATTGATAGGCATTAAAACCTTCTAGTCATTATCATGAAATCCATTGGTAACTTGATGGCTTAAGAAACCAAAATTTTGATTAGGGGTATCATGAATAGTAGGCAACACATTCAAATCAAGAAATTGGCTTAATGCTGGAGTATTTTGGTTATTATTTGGGAAAAGGTTTAATGCTAGAATTTGAGGATTAACATTTAGGATAGAATAAGCCATCTATCCTTGGGGTTGTATTTGGTCGCTAATAACCACTACTTGAAAATAGTCTTGAGCTAATGTGATAATAAGTGGAAGGGCTCTCTTAAAAAACATAAAAGTCATGGGGTCAACAACATTTTTAAAAATCTCCAAAGCTAAAGCTTTGTTACGTTTATATGGTTCCATGGTCTGACTAAACATTTTTTGGAACATAGCATTAAAGGACCTAATAGGTTCACTTATATCTCTCTTAATAGTTGTAAATTGATTATAGATGACAAAGGGATTATGGTCTTTCAAAATTTATGAATGAAAATTGTGTCAAAGTTATTCCATGAGATAATACAATTGTCAGGTAGATTAAGGAACCATTCATATGCAATATCTTTGAATGTAAATAAGAACAACCTAAAAGCTACATCTTCATGAATAACATTTAATAATCTTAATTTATCTTTGAAATATTTAACATGTTCTTCAGTGTTCATAATACCAGTTAGACTAAATATTGGCAAATATTTTTTAGAATTACATGGTAAATCATGAACTGCACCTAGTATATTGATAGGGGAACTTCAAAGCAACACCATGCTTGGATGAAGATAAAACATAGAAATCCCTTAAAAATGTGATGATGGTAAAGATTTATAATACCTACATTTTCCTCTATCTTTTCTAGTCCTTCTATGAATTTTAAGTTCAAGCAAGGGTTCTCTAGTCTCTAAATGTGATCTATTCCTAATCCTTGGTAATTCCAGCTTGAATATTAAAGATCCTATTTTAAAACATGATGTAACACATTAATTTCTAAATAATGACAAATAATATGCACACTAAGCTTAATTTTAAAAAATTTGTTCATAAGAGGACAAGGACATCAATCTTTAACCAAACAACTACAAAGATGTACTGAATTATGCAAAGATGACCAATTTTTACAACTTATGACTCAAATAAACCTCTTATTATCAAAGAACTGCCAAATTTGAACAACATAAGCCATCCTAACTCCAAATATAAATAAATTCTTAGAAGTAAAATATGTATTTCCACAAAGGTTACCAATATTTACATAATTTATTCTAAAGGAAAAATAATCATATAAAATGTAGATATATTTGACCAAATACATGTGAAAGATTTTAAGTATCTTTAATGAGGCCCTCCTTCTATCACTAGCAGAGCTTCTCTTATTGATGCTTCAAACTATAACATAGGTTATCTTAGTGTTGAATAACACTTCTCATTTTAGGATTCTAAGAATCCATGGCATGAGTTGCATTTTGTGACTATTCAATGATTGTGGTGAAATAGAATCAAAGTATGAAAACTGTCCACAATATTTATTTGATTTAGTGGTTGGGAGCCACCAGGGTTTACACAATTTGAATACTTAGTAATTTCAAGGACTCGGAAGTTAAACTAAATGATTATTAATAATGATCTTTAAGCTAGAGTGAATCTTGATTAAAAAAAAATTAAGAAAAAGGAAAGGTAAGGAAGGAAGAAACTTGCAGGTTTTCATATCAAATATTATGAAAAAATTCAAATTATGTTGAGTACACTTTAAACCAATTTATGTTATAAAATATCATAAGCTCAAATTACATCATAAATTAGGAAAGATTCAAAGGAAAAGTATGAATCATAAGTAAGAACCAAGTTTACTTTAAAAGTGTGCTATTATGATCTGAATAACATAAGTACATCCAAATGCAGAGCAAATAAAATGAAGTATACTTGAAATATTTATAGTTAATCTATAATTCAGCATACATTAACTACCATATGATAAATAATGTGACTCAAAACAAGAAGAATAATTCAAATTCAACACAAATTTTCATAATTGAGAGATAACATAGACATTTAACAAAACTATCCAAATATTATTTTCAAATATTCCTTAGTTGTATTAAATTCTCCTAGTATCAATTGCTCAAATCGTAAAAATGGTAACCATCTACCTATTTATAAGAAACATAGGTGGTTAACTAGTTAACTTTCAAAATATCAACATGTGAATAAGGATGGTTGTCCTTAATATAAAGATACAATGTGGAAGGTCACAAGTCAATATGATAAGAAAGAGTATATACTAACATACTAGCATATACTTTACAAAAAGAAAATTATCTTAAGAATTTCATTGGTGGGCCCTTAAATTAGCCCTATCTGAGGAAGTATTTCACCTTGGTATATTGTTCCTTGATCAACTCAAAATCCACTATAGGCTTCATTAGACAATCCTCTTCTTTATCTACTAACTTGTCAAATTCACTATATGCCCAAGATATAAGTTCCTTGATACATTATGCTTCTAAAATTTACTTCCCTAAAATAATAATGGTATCAAAGGTCTTCTAGTTGTTCTTAGTTGAATGACCTTTGCTTTCTTTGATGCTTTGGATGTTGGTACCAACCCTCTGCTTGAATTCTTCATCCTGAATCAAGCCTATAGTAGTGGTTTGAGAAGGGTTATGTAATAAATTCCCTAGAAGTTTCTCAATCCAATTTACCAAGTCTATGTTTCTCTTGATGAATTCTTTATTATCATTTCTCCATATGATCAAATCCTCTTGTTTATCTATCAAAACTACCATGAATATGTCTAGATGTTTAAATTTGTTAATCTTGAAATCCAATGCTTGCTTTATCTTATGCACCTTGATGAGTTCCTCCATCTGAGCTTGAGAATTCTACCATTGAGTGATTAAGTCTTATGCCATCTCAGCTTGATGGTCTAAAGCATTCAATCTAGACTTGATGCTTTTAAAATTATCAAATGCATCCATCAAGTATATATTCATCATTTACAATATATTTTTAGGAATTGATAAGAGGACCTGAGTTTCTAAATCTTGCTTTTCTTTCTCCAAGTTGAGAATCTTCTGCTTCATTCCTTGAACTTCATCCAAGCTTATTATTAACTAGGATATTACCATACTAGCTACATCTTCTTGAAAAATAGGATGCTTCCCTGATGCCTACCTTGAAATAGGAGTTAAGTCTAAAAATGGTTCCACCATCTAAAAGGTGAAATCCTTAATACCAATGGTAATTTTCTTGGAATATACTCTCTCAAGAGTTGATGTATCTGGATAAAATTAGACCAGAGGGTTAAATTCTTTCAATAATGGTTGTTTAGGAATCTCTACATTTGAACTCCCAAAGGCTTCTAGGCTACCAACCCATTGGCTTTCCTTATTGTGAAGAATCTATATGCTTCTCTCTGCTTGTTTTTTCAACATATCCTGAACCCAAGGCTTGACATTATCCTAAACACCTATGTCCACTTGAGTCAAAGCTAGTGAAGGAGAAAGAGATGGGATTTTTTACAACTTCCCATAAATAAACTAATCAGGAATGGCTAGTCCATAAATAGGATTCACATCATTAAAAAGGTTTATTTCACTAGTATGGTGAGTGAAAGTTAACCTAGGCCTCTTTCTTAGATCTAGAGGAACTAAGGCCAATGTTGCCTATCTCTTTCCACTACCTAATGGAACTAATTCCTTTCTTGCTTCCTCATATGGGTCTTGTTCCTTATTCAAATTATAAGAATCTATGATATTAATAAGATAACTTTTCACTATTTCTCTAGTTTCCATAGCAATCATGATAATAACCTCTACTGGGAAAGAAGGCCTTGGTGGGGATGCCTAAATTTGGTGACCTTCACTAGGGTTGTGCTCTATTCTAGACTCCTGAATCACATCCTTAACTTTTCCATTTACATCCTCAGGTTGCCCAACCTAGGGTGATTTTGTCAATTCTTTCCATTGATGCTCAAAAGATTCTCCCTCAATATGTGGTTCCTTATGTGTAGTCCCAGATGGTCCTAGCAACAAGTGATAATGTAAAGGATGTAAATACCATATTTATCTTGAAGGCTTATTATCCTTAGCTAGCCTATGTTTTAAATTTATGTTGTAGTTGTCAACCCTAGACAAGACTTATTTAAAGTTCCTTGCCTTTATGTAAATACCATCTCCCACACCTAGCTGATGTTTGTACTCAGCCTTTGGGAGCTTTTTATCTAGAATATGGTTAGTCACTCTATCATTGGGATCCCACATATTAATATCATCTAGTTGGAAATCAAATGAGTTCCTATGTACCACCATAATCTCTAGTTGTTTCCAATCCATGATTACAATTATGCCAATGCCTAGTGGAAAGGGATGAACTTGAGCTTTCTTATTCTTCTTGTAGTGCCAATCCTTTCCCTAAATGATTTGATAAGTAATTTCTTGCTCTAAAAGCTTACTGGGAACATATATAGGCAATATTTATGGTTAACCATGATTCCTTCTATCCTTATTATAGTGTATTCTGGATAGAACCACACATCCCCCATGCTCTCTACTTGTCTTTTGATTAGAGGATGAAGCCTGGGCATAGGGATACCAGTGATTGCCTCAAAAATGATTGGGGAGATACCATCACATATGAATTGCATGTGATTCTTGTATTTAAATATATGTAATTTGGAATAATGATGGGAAATGGTATATCTACCATCAAGCAACCAATTTTGATTGCTATGGAAATTAATAGAGGCTAGGAGTGAATCCAAGAGGTAAGACATCATAAATAATTACTTGTAAGTCTTTCTCTTGATGGTTGTAAATTGTTTAGCCAAGAAGAAACTTATTAAGTCTCTAATAGGAGGGATTAAGTACCACTTCAACATGCAATGGACATAAGATACCTAAATCTTACTTAAATAAGTAGTATAAGAGGCACCAAAGGCTCTATTTAATAAAGTTACAACTACTCTAACACCTTCCCTAAATTGGGCAATAAGAATCTCACCATTTAAGGTCCTAAAAACATGGGAACCTTGGATTAACTAGTGTGAGAGGACTGTATCCAAGTTTTCAAAATTTGTCCATTCTCTCAAGGAAGGGATATTGAAATGAGGAAAAGGGAGCTTATAATAAGTCTCAAAGGCCATGGGATTTATGCATGCAACTTTGTTGATAATTCCTTCATGAATAATCCATTCTCCATCTATTCTATAGTCAACAAAAATAAGAGCAAGAATATTAATGTAATGCATTACCTCTAGTTTATCAGCTACATGATGAAAGTCTACCATTTAAATTGATATTAAATCCTTGTATCTTTGGTACACTGAACCATTCCTCATTTCTTCCTAGAAAATTGGTTGTAATTCCTCGATAAAGAAGAAAAATTTGGACCAATTCCTAATTCCATGTACATTTAATGCTATTAAATCTAACTTTGTGTCTCTAAAGACCCTTCCTTCACCATCTAAAGTTAGATAAAGATCTACTTCAATCTTCATTTGTTACCTACCCACTGCCATTGATAACATTGTATTGTAGTTGCAAAGCTATCAAAGTTATTACTAAGGCACTTGCTTTGAATTTAGTTTACAATTATCTCAAGTGACATATAATCAATTGAACCAACTCTAGCCTTCTTTATAGAGGGTTCAGGGTTTTTGGTTTTAATGACCAAAACATCCAATTTTGATCTCATATGTGCCTTAGATATGATAGAATATTACTATCATGTCTTTTGTATTTTCAATCATGATATATCTTTCATTTTGATCATCCATGCTTACATGGAGCATATGTGGTAGGGTTCCATGCCTTTCATGGTAAATTTCATAAATTTCATTAGAAGAGTTACCATTGGTTTTCAAAATTCCCCTTTATTTTACTTTGAAAAACTAAATCTAGGTCCTTGCATTTCATTGGTTCTTGATCTTTGAGTTTATTGATTGTGCCATGTCTCAAGCTCATGAGGCCTTTGAAAAGTCCTCAACTTCATTTCACTATTGGATCAAATTAGGTAAGCAAGTGATCACCATTGGGTCTTAGCTAGCACTAGATCATTAATTGCATGATTCTTTTTAAAAAGGCTTCAGGCTCAATGCACCATTGGATCAAATCTAGTGAACAAGCGATCATCGTTAGATCCTAAAAAATTCTTACCTTTTAATTAGTTACATGATCATATAAATCTTAGGTTCAAAATTTTCATTTATAATTTTATGTTTAAAAAACACAAAATGACTTAGGCTAAGATCTTTATATACTAAGCTCATCTTCATAAAAAGCTACGAATTTCTTAAAAGGTTTTTTAGAAATTCCCCCTTTGATTAGGCGTTAAAAATTTGTATAAGTTAAATTTGATGGGTTATTTCACATCAAATACATCCTTAAATTTTTCAAATTATGAGAGTAAACCTATCAAATTTAAGATGATGGAGTTCCCAAGGCTTCAAGGATTGTCTTGGTTAAATTTGATGGGTTTGGTTACATCAAATATGTCCTCATAGATATTAAATGATGGGGGTAAACCTGTTAAATTTAAGAAAATAGAATCTTTCTATCTCATGTTAAATTTGATGGGTTAAATCCCATCAAATACATCTTCATAAATGTCAAATGACAGGAGCAAACCTATGAATTTTAAGATAATAAAATATTTATGGTCTAATAAATGAGTGCCACATGTAAAGCCTTTGGGAGATCCTGAGGCTTCCAAGATTTTTTTGCACCATTAGATTAGAACCTCTAAGGCAATTTGAACCACTGGATTAAGTCCCAAGTGGTTAATATTTGTTAATATTGGATCAAAACCTCTAAGCAAATGATCATCGTTAGATATTTACTAGGTCCAAATCATTAATGGTATGTCCTTTTAAAAATACTTTGGGATTGTCACACCATTGGATCAAAATCAATAAATAAGTAATTACTGTTAGATCTATAAAAGAGCATAAGCTTTAAATTAATACCCGATCATGTATAATTTTTAGCCTAAGGTTTTAAATTTTCGGTCATGTTTTAAAGAAAAAACATATTTGAAGCTTAATATAAAGTTATACTTAGGATCATTTAATCAAAAAGAAATAAAATTTTCTGTGAATATTCAAATTCAAACCTCCTTTAGGGTTTATTCCTCAAGAACCCTAACTTCTTCCATGGAACTTGTAACTAATCACCTTGAAGACAATTATAGGAAATTTTGAACCATGAAACGTAAATATGATCAAATACGTCAAAACACATGTTCCCCTTTTAAAATTTATTTTCCTTTAAAATCCAAGATAAGACAACTCTTCACATTCAATCTAGAATATAGACTTTCTATAAATAAATATGGGGGTCCTCCTTTCAAAAAATAAAGATAGGGGGTGTTGGTCTCAACATCACATAAAGGAGATCAAGAGGCACAATCATGGTACTCTATAACCCTAAAGCAAAATTTGAAATAATAAGAAGTTAATAATTATAATAAGATCAATCCTTATAAAAGAAGATCGAAACCCTAAAAGTGAGAACCCTAAGATTAATAATAAATTATTAAAATGCCTAAGTTTATCTTAAGTGAAATAAATTAAAGGTGACTTAATTAATTAATCAATATGATTAAATTAATTAAGTAAATAATCTATTACTCGAGAAAATCTAAAAAACTAAGGACAAAATGCATGAAAGCAATGATGGGTCCTAACAACTAGGCCTAATGAGGTACCCATGTACAAAAGAATCTCTCACAAATAGATAAAAAGAGAAAACCACGTGGGAAAAACTCTTATACATAAGAGAGAGAAAACCTCCTAAAAAGAGAGAGAGAAAGAGTGAATTACTAATAAGCCTCCACAAAAGATGTCCCAAAAGAATAGGAACATGAATAACTCCACTAAAGCATGAAGCAATTGCAAACACTATCGAATACTAACTACTATAGTGCTGAAAAAATAACCTCCTCCAAAAAAAGATGAAGATCAGGTCAAAAATATGAGAATTTATATGAGTGACCTTAATGACACTACGCAAATTAGATGGTAATCAAAGGGAAAATATCTAGAACTCAAAGATACAAATGGCACATGTACCAAAAGTCTAAAGAACTAATCAAGTGAAAAGAGAAGGTCACCTCTACAAAAAGAATACAAGAGTGTCCATATGGTAAATGCTCTATCTCACCAAAATTTATGGGTAACCAACCACTGATGTACCACTGCATCCACCTAGTACATAGGAATAAATACTAGATACATAACTCATTCCAATGCAAAACTAGGGAAGCATTAACACCAACAATAAAAACCCCCCCTTAATATAGACAAGGGAGAGCCATGGTAGGTACATTGAAACTATGTGAAAGCAAGAAGTGCATGTAGAAGAAACAAGAACACATAAATGGGTAAACGTGAAATTACTAGTAAATAAAAGGGTGTGTAAACCAAGGCACACACACATGACAAAGGTGTGATGGAAAAACAAAAGGAAAAAATCAACCCCCTATGGCACTTTATATCATAGTGTGAGTATAATAAGGATAAAAATTATGTCCAAGATCTCAACAATACATGTAAAATGTTGAGGCACTTTATTTCAATGCATTTACATATGAGAAGGGCTTCTAATGGAAGCTCACAATGTCTAGAAAGGACCACATATAACAAAAACCATGATATCTCCTTAAATAAATTAGATCAAAGATTAAAAATTAGAATATGTATTAATGTTGATAAATGAATCCCAACAAAACAAATAAAACTTCTCCAGGTGCCAAAATGCCCAAAATATCAACAAAAGCCATAAAATTGACAAACTAAATAAAGAATACCTAGTAAATTTTATGATGAAAAAATCTATAGATCTGGAAAGAGCACTAGAATACCTTACTAATTCCTATTCATTTTTGAAAAATGGAGTCTGTATACAAAATTTATGCCCCTAAAAGTGCAAAAATGAAGATCTAATTTTGACTAGAAATAAATACAAAAAGGGCAAAACCAAGAAAAAATACCTACTCCACTGGATCAATTTGAGAACCAAATTTTTTATGATTATTTTTTTTCAAAAATCTAAGTTTGTATGCAAAATTTATGGCTATAATACCAAAACTGCTCCAAAAAGGGTTTGGGGTGAAGCCTGGTGGTTATGTTAACCACTGGTGGTTATGTTAACCAATAGTGGTTAACTGACAGTCTCCCCTATGCACACTATTTTTTTTAATTTTTTTCTTGGATTTCATGTTGTGCCAAGTTATATGGCCCAAAAATGAAAAAAAATTGCCTCCTAGAGTCATTGTGTCTAATTTTGATGATTTTATAGTTGATTTTGGGTTTTTTTGGTGCTTTGAACATGATGGTGAGGTTCATTTGGGCTGAAAACACTCCAAAATTGCAAGTTCCCTCTAGATATAGAAACCCTCTCAAACTTCAAACCTTCATAGATCGGGCACCGTATAACCAAAATTTATGAAACAAAGGTCAATAGTGACTATTTTAAACCTTCTAGATGCAATGGTGAGGTATAAATTGACTTGAGATGCACTAAAATGCCACTTTAAGGCAAGATCCCTCAAAAAATGAATAAGAAGCTACAGATCTAGAGATCTGATACTATGTTGAAGTTGATAAACCAACCTCATAGATCTCAATGATCACCTAAAATCAAATAACCTATCACATAAAAGAGATCAAGAGGCACAATAATGGTGCTCTACAACCTTGAAGCAAAATATACAATAACTAGAATTTAATAATTACAATAAGATCAATCCTTATAAAAGGAGATTGAAACCCTAAAAGTGAGAACCCTAGGATTAATAATAAATTATTAATGTGCCTAAGTTTAGCTTAAGTGAAATAAAGTAAAGGTGACTTAATTAATTAATCAATATGATTAAATTAATTAAGTAAATAACCTATTACTCTAACAATATCTCCTATGGAAATTGTAAGCCAATTTTCATGATTTTGTGATTTTTAGGATGTCTTAGATCTTTTACAATTTTTTTTGAAATTTTTTAAGCATCTCAACATGATTAAAAATTCCAAAATACAAAATGGTATAACTCATAAAATGGTGATAGCATGACTTAGGTTGCTCACAAAATGGTGAGAGCATTCAAATTTAAAGTGCTCTCAAAATGGTGAGATCATGGATAAAGGGTGAATAAACTAACCTCAATGTCAATCAATCACTACCTACATATTCCCATTAGGACCTCAAGTCACTTTAGTTTTGCCTTACAACTGATGAATCTAACTAGTTAGTAGCAAGTTTGTGAATTAGGAAAATGGCATAGTATGCCATAAGAATGGCAAGGTGATTTGGCAATGCATGATAAAGTTTTTCCTAATTTTCCCATAAGTAGTTATAATTAAGAAACAATGGCATAGGTAAATGATACTAATTTTCCCAAATCTGGTTATAATTAGTATCATGGAGTGGGACATTGATTTACCCAAAGGAAGTTATAATTAGTAACACTCACAATGAAATGAAATAAAAAATAAAGGATGCAATTACCAAACCACTATCATACTAGTCCAAGATACTAACTTTATCTAGAATACTGAATCAACTACTAAAATTCCATTTGATTCCTATTGTTTAAGGTGCCCAAAGAACCAATGGAATGGAACCAAGGTCAAAGGGGTGGGGAGGGAAGGTACATTCAACTTTGGTCTTTAGTGAAGGTAGGTAGAATGATATACATTATGGCACAAGGAAATTCATATTATGATAATTGGATATAATGGTAATAGTGTTTCCCATAAATGACAAGGTAAGTTAAATGGTAGGGTATGAAACAAAAATAAAAGGAATGGAAACATAAATGTCAAAGTGAATGATTCATTTTTTCTTGTTGATGTGGAGATGCATATCTAGATCATAATATGATACAACTAAGATAGTCAAATGTTGTAAATTTTTATCCCACACCTCTTCTAAATAGTTGTTCTATCAAGAACCTACTACTAATTTAGACTCCAATAATGTTAATCTGATCTTCATTGGTCATTGATTCTATTTCCTCCAAACTTTGAGACAAGATGTATTCATAGCCTCTATAAATGAAAGTACATCCAAGGATGGTAAATAAGGATAAATAGTGGATAAAAGATCAAATTTGGCAATGGAGAGATGGAAGATAATAAAATATATAATGGTTGGGAAAAAAATGTAGATCAAGGTTTTTAGGCACACACAATGTTGTTGATTTTGGATTTGACATAATTTTGTTTTTGATAAGGCCAGAAACTTTTCAATATGCTCTCAATAATACCACCATATTTTTTTATTTGGGCTTGAGAGTAACTAGCATCCGATTATGTTATAGAATGGAATATGTATTAATATTATCTTTAATAATGTCTTCATCAAGCAATGAAGAACAGTGATGCTCATATATTGGTACCTTGAAGAAGTTTTCACCAATAAATTTATCTAGATTATCTCATAATACCTCCAAAAAGGTTTCAGTAAGGAATGTTGACTTTTAACTTTGATTGTCTTATAGTGCCTCAAACGAGGTTTCACTAGAAGATGTAAAGTTTATACTTTTATTTCCCCCCAACACCTCTAAAAAGGTTTCACTAGGAGATTGTTCTTCTTATAAATGAATGTGGTCTTGGTCCTCTTGATATTATGTAAATGATGTCACCATGAATGTAGTTCAACAAGGTATGATTCTCTCGATCCCAATAGACACTTGTGGGAGGTAGAATGTCAATATAATGTCTATGTTGAGCGGTGTTAATAACATGTGGAATAGGAATGGAATGGGAAGAGGCAACATAATCCTTGTAGAATATACTAAGATAACTTGTGTCAATGTTGAATTAATCATCCTAAAAAATTATAGAAAGATCACAAATATATTCAAATTGATCTGTAAGGCATGTGTAACCAATGTTGTAATAGCCATGAATGTATTATAATTTTGAGGCTGAGTCTGACTCAAGGGACTCTGAATCTGATGTTAAGACTAATGTTGATTTTGCTTCTAATGTTAAATCTAATATTTGTTCAAAAATAGAACTTAACTTTAATTTTTATTCTTCTTTGAATGTGGATGTTACTATAATGATGCCTTGTTGAATTTTTGGTAGTGAACAAGTAACGACTTATGATGGAATAATGATCTCTTCAATAATAGATTCATCTAAGAAGGATTCAACATAGACTGGCTCATCTAGGTGAAGCCCCTCAAAGAGAGGGAATGGATCAAGGGGTGACTCCATAGATATTGTCTTGTTAAAGTGAGGCTCTTCAAATATGATTAAAAGGTCAAGAGACAACTCCACAAATACTAGCTTGTTAAATGGAGGATCTTTTAAAATAGGGCAATAGTCAAGATAATTATTTACCCAAAGGTGGTTATAATCATTAAGAAATGACTCAACAAAGATTGGCTTGTCTGAGTGAGACTTCTCAACCAAAGGGAAAGAATCAAAAGGTGATTCATCATAGGTTAACTTGTAAAAAATAGGTGTTTCAACAAAAACATCATGAATTTCTTTGTTCTCTTAGCCTTGGTTTACACTTGGTTATAAAATATTAGTTTGGAACACATCTTAGTCTTTAAATGATGGATCTTAAAGAGGTTATGATTGCCTATGTTGTGCCTTGATGATCGGCATGGATTTTCTAAAGTGGGGGAATGTTGGTAAAGGATGAAGGATGATTAATGGTTAAATATTGTTCTCTTTACAAATAGGCTCATCTAATATGATCTTAACAAAGATTGGTTGTTGGTTTAGGATGGTAACTATGACCCATTAGTCATAATTGCACAAGATTGTTAGGATAATGAGCTATCATACTTAGAATGGACTAAAATGGTAATAAAAGGGCATTATGAATCTTGGTTTTTAACACAAACCAATGGACATGGGCCTAAAATGGTAATGGAATGGCATTACGAGGCTTGTTTTCTAACACAAATTAATAGATGAGGGCCTATAATGGTTATGGAAGGGCATTGTGAATCTTGTTTACTAACATAATCCAAAGGATGAGGGTCTAGAATGGTAATGTAAGGGAATTATGAATGTTGGTTGATAACACAATCCAAAGGACAAGGGACTAGAATGGTAATGGAAAGATGTTAGGAAGCTTTGTTGTTAACACAAGCTAAAGGATGAGGGCCTAGAATAGTAATCCTTGGTTACTACAGAGCTTGGTTTCTAGTGAAATCCAAAGGGCATGGTCTTGGTATGGTAATCCTTGTGCATTGTGGAGCTTGGTTGCTCGTGAAAGCCAAAATAGGGTTAATGGTATAGTTAGGGGATCAAGTAATTTCATCACTGAAATGGAAAACATGGTATGGCAATTAACCCAAAGAAGGTAAATCATGACATATGATAATCAACATGACTAGGCTTGGTAATTATCCCAAATAAGTTAGTCTTGGTTTATGAAAGAGGTCTTGGTCTAGGTCTAGGTTAGAAAGTGGCATTGGTTTAGGAATGGAGTCGTTCTCTAAAATTTGATCAATGATAAATGTGGTCTAAAATGCTCTCAAGGTATAATGTCAAATGTCTCACATAGATGGTCAAATTAATTGATAAAATGAAATTCCAAACTGGGTAGAAATTATTTAAAAAAATT
This sequence comes from Torreya grandis, assembly GCA_037957365.1. Classification (NCBI taxonomy): domain Eukaryota; kingdom Viridiplantae; phylum Streptophyta; class Pinopsida; order Cupressales; family Taxaceae; genus Torreya; species Torreya grandis. Next base: position 664,311 of record JARHVA010003340.1, read on the forward strand.
ATAATCTAGGTCTAAAGATGAAAAAGGTTGTTAAGTATTTGGGAATAAGGCACAAAGCTAGGATCAAAATAATTAGGTTTAAAATAGAAGTTAAAATGCTAGGTCTTTTGGGAACACAACACAAAATCTAGACTTGGAATAAAACTAATTCTAATAAAAGTAAGAATTTCTATGTAATTTTGAAACATGACACAAAATAGGTCTAAAATAAAATGGAATTGTTAGTCTTTAAATCGAGCAAGGAACTAGTCTAAGTTACACAACCCAAAAGTGAGAGATAAATGTATAAGCCAAAATTACATGAGGCATAGGAATAAACCAATCAATGTTTGAATATAAACTTATCAAGACCAATTTTCATCTCAATTTATAAGTCTTAGTTTCTCCAATGAACAACAAACTAGACCAAAATGAATGACATAACGAAACTAGGCATAGACAAAGAAGGCACATGTGGTGTTGAAAATATGATTAAATACAAGGCAAAAAGTCTTTGAAACAATACAAGCCATGTAATGACATTATCTTGCTTTAAAGGTATGACAAATGGTTTTTTTCAAAAAATATAAGGCATAAGACTTGGAATGAAATGGGCAGCGTAATGATGCCCCTTTCAAACAAGTGACACACATACACATAAGTTTGACAAATGACTAAGGTAAAGTGTGGTGTTAAATGGATGGCATAATACCTATTCAAACAAAATAGTGATGTGTAAACATGACTTGTTTTGGTACATGTTTTGTCAAACCAATATTTTTGACTCAAGACAATGCACGTAAAAAGGAAAAATAACAAAAACACCTAAGTCTATCATCCTAATCCTAAAAACTAGCAAGGTGGCTTCATATTGTCAAATTTCATCTATATACTTGATCTTAAGAGGAAATAATGTTGTTAATCCAACAAAATTAAATGTGCATGAAAAGTAGGGTTTTTAGGGCCCCTCTTCTCTCAAAATTTTATATAGTGACATAGAAATTTAGGCTACTCACCCTGTATTGACAATATATTCACAGCAAGTGGGGTTATCTAAACTATTAATTTTTGTATGTTCTAAATGATTGCATATGTGTGGTTAACACTAGATCATAACACATAATTTTGATATCCATTAACTATATTTTGGTAAAAGGATCTTGTCCTTTTCACAACCACTACATCCATCAATTACTCAGTGTAATGTGATATCTGAGTTAAACCTATGTTTTGAGGTAGTCTCTTACTAATGGAGCTTGTTTAACTATTTAAATAAGAATCCCAGTAAGTCAACCTTAATTTGTATACCCCTATCATGGAGTGGGGTTGAAGTGATGTTGGGAGATGAATTCTCAAATCAACACTTCCATATAAAACCTATAAGGAGGCGATGAACTCCCACCCACAAGCCAAAATGCATAAAATAAAGAATTTGGAAGGACTTTAGGGTCATTTTAGGATCACCCAAATCAATTCAATTTTTTTTTTTGGGGGAGCGGGGTGGCTTAGTGACTTTCATATAATTATTTTGGACAAAACAATAAAGGAAATAAGTGAATCATGTTTTATCACCCAAGTTCCATAAATGGGGTAGGTGGAGAACATACATGGTACACTTGGCTTATAAAACAAACACACAATAACAATCATAAAAATGAAAACCCTTTTGAGTATTTAACTAGAGTTTGCATTCATTTTTAGAGTACCAAGTGAAATATGATAAGAATTTTATCACCTTGGTGTTGTTTGATGACTTTGAAAAATAAAAATAACTCACGTAAAAGATTTTTAAAACACTAAATGTAAATGTGAGTTTTAATCTTAAAGTGTCAAAAAATGTCTTTCCTTGGTCTTTGGGTCCTACAAAATATGTTAGGGGTTCCTTGTTCTTAGAAGCTAAAAGCAAGTGAGCAAATGAATTTTGGAATTTAGCTCTCAGGTTTCAAATTTTTTTCACACAGTGCAATAGCACGGATACATAGAGCAAAATCATAACTCTTCTATAAAATTGTAATTGGTTAATGCAAAACTACAACTACCTAAAAATAAACTATTAGTAAAAAGTAACAACTATATAGTAAAAAATAGAAACTAGGAAGACAATAATGCAACTGGGAAGATAATAATGCAATTGGAAAGGCAAAATCACAATTGGAATGTCAAAATTGCAACTAACAAAGCAAAACTATAAGTATCAATGCAAAACTGTAATTGGTTAATGCAAAAATGCAACTACCTACAAAACAAGATTTTAGTGAAAAATCACAACTATACATTGCAAAATTTCAACTATTAAGACAATACACAACTAGGAAGGCAAAATCACAACTGAGTAATGCAAAATTGTAACTATCAATGCAAAACTACAACTATCAATGCAAAATCGCAACTAAGAATGAAAAACTACAACTGATCATGAAAAATTGCAATTGGGTAATGCAAAACTACAACTGAGCATGCAAAACCATAATTGGGCATGTAAAAATATAACTAGCATGCAAAATACACATAGATATGCAAAATGCACCTAGGCATGCAAAATGCACCTAAGCATGTAAAAATGTAATTTAGCATGAAAAAATACAACTAGGGGTTACAATATCATAATTGAGCATGTAAAAATGCAACTAGGGTTATAATAATGCATTTTATGGGGTCAATATCACAAGTCACCTATAAAACACACTTGGTCAATGCAATAATGCTTATTTTAAGGTAAAATCATAACTTTAAAGGTAATACCATGATTGTTAAAGCAATATCATGACTGTTAAATAAATATCATGGATTTTAGGACAAACCCACAACTACTAAAAGCAAAAATGCAAGTGAAATATCTCTATTCCATAGTGTAATATCATTATTCCATAGTGTAATATCGCTACTTATTAATGTAAAAATGTGGACCACACAACAAAAATGTGAATTCTTGTGTAACATCCATGAGCTTTAATTTTTCACTTTTTGGTCACCAAGTTAGGATTTTGACATGAAAAATGTTATAAAGAGGTCCTAAAATTCCATGGGAAGAGTGTTTTATGGTGAGGGTCCCCCTAGGCATGCCATTATATGAACAAGGAATACATTGAGGGGAGGTTAGTATAATGTTAGTCTAATAAAACAAAATCAAAATAAAACACTAAACACTTAATGCCTCTAGAATAGACACTAGGGGGAGAATATGTAACAAGAATACAAATGAAAACACAACTAGAACACAAAAGAAATCATTCTTTTACCTTGCTTGGAGCTTCAAATGAATTGTTGAAGTGGCTTGCTTAGTTTATGCATCAAGAAGTCTTTATTGATGAAGCTACATTTGCTCCTTCTCTCCTCATCACCTTGGCTTGGTTGATTGGCTTATGAATTTAACATGGTAACACTATTTGAAAAGTGTTTATGGGTGAAATCTTACATAATAACACTAAATTATAAAAGCTTATTTACCAATAGGTATGGCCTTGTATTTATAGCCTCAAAAGTTAACTCTCACCTAAGGTGAGTTAAGGTTGAGTTTAAACATGGAATGAGTTCAAACTAACCTTAGGTGAGTTGAGGCTAACTCCAATTGAGTTAAAATTTGTCATGTAATTATGATTTTCAATTACTAGGCATGTATCCCAAATTAGATATTTTGAGATATTTTGGGAGAGATTCACAATTCATAAAGGAAATGATGAAAAGTCTTGATATATTAAATTTTAGAATTTCCATTTTTAGATATTCATTAATTTAAATTGGATTAATTAGCTAAGCATTTAATTTGGTTTAATTAGATGATTCATTTTGATTAGTATTTTAGCTTTTTTAATAATTATTCAAGTGCCCCACTTAATGGGTCCATAGGCCAAATGACCATTTATTAGGTCACAAGGTGACTAAGGATGAATTCATGAGAGGTTATTATTGTGTATAGGCTAATACACCAAATGGGGATACCTCAACATGATTATGTGAATTGATGAATGATGCACAATTTAAATTGGGATGTTCAGTGATTCTTAGGCTTAATTTGTAATGTTTCATAAAAATCAGTTTGAAGTCTGGTTGGGAATTGTGGCCAAAATGGGCTATCTATAGGAAGGTGTAGTGATCTTTGAGGGATGCTTTATTTAAGTCCCTAAATTCCATTCATAACCAAATTTACCCATTCTTCTTCTGTACCATAACTGGATTGGCTACCCATGAAGAATGATTGATTATAAATATTATATTTGCATTTATGGGCTTTGAGAGCTCTTTTCTCATTAAAGGCTCAAGCTTGGGGTTTATTTGCCATTACTTCTACCTAGTTATTTTGGTGTTTGGGTTAAGATTGATAGTATTTTGGGATAATCCTAGGTTAAAGCCTTTGAGGTCTTAGTAGATACATGTGAATATATCATCATATCTTCTACTCAATCTGATGAATTATTTGATTTCAGATGGAGAGCACACCTTACCATCCTTCAAGAGTTTATTATCAAAGATGGTTACCTACTTGAAGGTATCTTCCTTAACCATCATGTTTCTTCTCACACCCTTGATTTGATCATTATAATTAATTATGCTTTACAGCATGGCCAATCCCCTATGTAGCTTATTTCCCTTTAGCTAGACGATATGTTCCTCATATTGGGTCTAGAGACACGATTTATTCTTGGCACAAAATTTAGATTCATTATATAGGAATTTAATTATTTTTTCATCACTTTCAAATACCTACCATTTACTTTCATTGTTCAAGAATTCTGATTTGACCACAATATTTATGAGCTACTTAGATTCATTCCTTATATCATAGAGGAGGTCATATTATGCACCCATAGTTAGGATCCTATCAACATAATAATTTTTTGCCCTTGGTATGGATTATATGTTGAAAGAGTCAAACCCCTCAATTATGTCCCAAAACCTATGTTTTTAATCTTTTAACAAACTATTCTTGGGCATCTTATATGCTCTAACCTAGTTTATAACCAGTTCATTATCCCAAAACGTGTGTAGTGTTTTTATTCTTTTCTTTTATGCTAGTTAGAGACCCTAAATCGATGCCTCATATTTAGTGACATTATTTATGTAACTAAATTTTAACCTAAATGGGTGTAAATATTTATCCTTTTGAGGGAAGATCATTACCACACTAACATGTGCTATTTTTCTGTAAGAGCCATCAAAATATAATTGTCACATGCCTTCGAGATCCTCTTAAACCTTCAATAGATTTAGAAACTATGGTTCCTCCTCAAGCATGAAATATGTGCCTATACATGTTTCTTCCACATTACCATATGGGTCAAACTCACATTACTCACATTCCCATTCATCAAGTAAGTTATCCAAGATCCCTTCAAGGGATTTAATAGTCTCATGTAGAATTAAATTCTCCTCTTGGTTGACCATAATGTATTTCATATCCATCAAACTAGGAAAATATGGCTCCATATGATTCTTAAAAATGGGTTCATCCTTAATGGTCACCTTGATTACATATCTAGTCCTAAGTAGCATGTGTGATAAATCTAAGGATAGGTATCCACCCATCTTAATAGTGAAATCCTAGGAAAGGCATATCATGAAGTAGGGGGAAAGTTAATCACTATGATATCCTATACAATGGATCAGTTCAAACATGCATTCAAAGTGAGGCTCAGGACCTTGATGATCCCCATAATTTTAACCACTATGCCATCCAATTGGATAATGCCTTTCAATATGGGAGAATATGTTATACCTAGGATGTATGTGAATTTATTTGGCATCACTAAACTTCTCTCCCCTAAGTCTATCATACAATTATGTATGAGATGTTTTATAATAGTTTTATACACCTTAAATTGGTTAAGCAACCACACATATCATGTCTTTTTATAGTCCTTTCATAGGAGAATTTGACTGGAGAATATGAGCTTTGTTCACATTTGGCCATATCTTTTGTTTTATCCATTTGGTTCTAGTTCTAAGATTGAGTCACATTTTTACCCATTCATAGTCACCCCAATCCTTCCAAATGGTCATTCCACCTTATCCAAGTCAATTTTCCCATGCTTATTCCATCCCTTTAGTCCCTAGCCTATAGGATATGAGCATTAGGATTGGACTATAATTTTGAAACCTAGGGTGTATAATTTATAGAGCTCCTATCCAAAGCTAATCTGAGCCTAAATGATCAATTTATTTCATTGTATGGGTCTTACCCCTTTTATTTTCTTCATTCCTAAGTTTTTCCAATGTTAGCCAAATGTAAATAAAGCTCCCAATTTTGAAATAATGAGTCTCTTATATAAAGGACTACACAAGGCATTTTATATCTAGAAATTACTATTTTGATACATTATACATAATAAAAATTAGTCAATAATATGGCTTAGCTTCTCTACATCACACATAGACTTGCATGTTTGTTCAAGGAAGGGCCTAGGAAAAATTCATTCTTACATCTATCGTGCATGTTGATTATGCATGTTTCCTAAGGGAGAACCACATTTGATTTGAGACCCTACCTTGAGGGTTAATGTAGGTAGTGATAAGAATAGTAGGGGTTCTAGATTGTATGATCATTCTTCCCCTAACCCAATTTTCCACCCTTTTTCTTTTGATGTATTCATTTTTTGCATGTGTGTAGATGGATATAGGTATTGAAGATTAAAATTGACCTATAGTGATCTCTGATGACCTCTAGCCCTCGAAATTTGGTACATAGGCTCATATTGACCAAGTGAACAAAACCCAAAAAGCTTAGATCCTCAAGAAAATAGCACTAGGAAAGACTATAGTTCTAGACACCAATGTGTCATATTTATAGTGCTCCTATCCAATCAAAAAATAGAAGCCAGATTCAGATTCTTGATAATATCTCAATCCTATTCTTCAATTTCCAACCTCATAATCCTTAATTTCAATATGAATCTAGATAAGTTAATTTCTATTTCTCTTGTATAATTATCAATTAAAATATATATTTTTCCCTGTCAAAGTAGATTTTTCCTATCATTTTAAACCCTTATTATTTGGGATCTAAACAATAGAATCTCAAAAATAATAAAACATTTGGTGAACCCGACTTACTTTGAACAAACCTAAAACCATAGCTACACTTAAGGTTTTTCCTTCATATTTTGGTGCAAAAATTTAATCTCAAAATTTTGATTTTTGTATCAATTTTTTTGCATTATCCTATCCAAAATTTATTTTTATAATTTAAAATCATTGCATAATTTTCCAAAATTCTAAACCCCTAACTCAAAACCCTAGATTTCAAAACTAGGTCATCAAACACCAAGCCTTTCCTTGAAAATTTTAGAAAACTATTTTGGAATTGTTTCAAATTGATTACCTTGTCAAAAATAAATTCAAAACATCAAAATTATTAGTTTCTTATGCAAAAATTTAATTTCCAAAATTCTGATTTTTGTATTAATTTTTATGCATTTTTCCTATTTAAAATAATTTTTAGAATTTAAAATTATTGCATAATTTTCAAAAATTCTAAAACCCTAGCTAAAAACCTTAGACTTATATACTAAGTCATTAAACTTCAAATTTCACTCCCTTACATTTTTTAGACAAATAATTTGAATTTTTTGCAAATTTTTTGGATTATCAAAAGTAATTTCAAAATTTCAATGATAGTAGTTCTTTGTGAATTTATTTGCTTCATATTACTTTTCAAAATTCTCTTTAGTGAAAGAAATAAAATTTCCACAAAGCCAATTCCTTCCTCTCATCCCATAGATAAATTTCTAAAATTTTCTTATAATTATGACAATGATTCGACAAATTTTCAAAATTGTACATTAGTTGAAAATGTGGAAAATAATTTTATTTACAATGATGATAATTAATATTATAATAATGAGGAATATGATGATACATGTGAAAATGATAGTGAATAGAAAGTAGATACATATTATTTTCTCAAACCTATCTCTTTTATTCTTGATTTTAAAGAAAATACTTTTGAAAAATGGGAAAGATACTTCTCACCTCATTCTCCTATGAACAATGTACCAAATGAACAAATTAGCCATGCACTTCTAAGTAAACCTCTTATTAGTGATAATTTGCTTCCATGTGAACCTAATTTTTATCTCTCTCTTTTGCTACTTCAATGTTCAAATTACAACTATATAAATGCAATAGAATCAAATTACCAATGCATAGTTCAAATGATACATCTCATGCTCTTAAATCTATTTTATCAAAAGAATGTTCAACTAAAAAATCTCCTTCTCTTACTTATCATATTGTACATGAAAAAAATGCACATCTTTCATCCATGGATAACATAGATGCACATGATATTCCAATGTCAAATGATAATTTACTACATATTCAAAAAGAATTAAATCCTTCTATTTAACCTCTCCCTAGAAATGATGGAAGTGATAATGAATATGATAATGATCATCCAATGAATATGAAAATGAGAGTGATTATGAACAATATTACATATATGATAATAATGATGATAATTATGCACATAGTGAATAATAATATGCATCTCATATTTCTAACTCTTTTCTCACTCCTCTCAAACATAATGCACTTCTAAATATTATTTCTACTTCTATGAATGATTCTATTTCAAATAATGCACATGTTAATGATAATAACACATCTTCTACTCAATTAAAATGTGATTCACTAAAACATAAAGATACCAATGAATCTCCCAAGCCAACCCTCACTACAATAAAAACCAGTTCTCACTCTTCACCTAAAGAGAATGGTAGCCCACATCCCTCCAGTAAGGTCCAAGTTACCATTGCTCCCAAGGTTCAAGTGAGCATACCACCTCTTTATGATCAAATTTATAAATGTAGCATTACCATGGTAAAAATTAACAATCAAATTCAATGATTAAATAAACCACTTCAAGATAATAATGTACCATCTCAGGAGATCATCTTTTTTATGATTGCAGTTGGTGAATTAAAATACCAAGTACACCTCCTTACCTTGGAAAACAAAACTTACAAGTCTTGGATGGATGCCAATGATCTACATGGTAACCATGTTCTAAATACATTCATTAAATCTCCATTGCCTTAATAATTCTAGATACCATCATTGCCTCACTTTGATGGAACTGGAGATCCATTTGTACACCTTCAAGCCTTTTGAAATTATTTTCCATCTCATGCGAGCCCATTGATTCTACTCAAGTTATTATAGTAGATATTAGTGGGGGAAGCATAGAACTGGTTCTTTCATCTACTCCTTGTTGGTTCATTACACACATATGATGACTTAGAGGAGGAATTTCTTAGATATTACATCATAAACATGTGCCTTCATGTTACATATGACAAACTTGCCACACTACATCAGAATTCTTTAGAACTAGTTAGTGAGTATATCTTAAGATTCAAGGCTCACATGTTAATATTGATATACAAACTATCAGATCTAGAGATTCATCATATCTTTATTAAGGGTCTTTTCCAACCTCTACTCAAGTGTCTACTATATTAGACATAGTCTTATTTTAGACATTTTTACTATATAGTTCTAGCTTTGGAAATTAAATTCGTATTGATTGAGGTAGATTTAGTTAACTAAATCACTCTAGATTTCATAGTATCATCTTTATATATAGCTCATATCACTTAACAACCACCATGTCCTAGACAAGATAGGAGACCATAACTAGTCAAGAACAAAGAGCTAGTTTCTAGTGCACAACCTATAGTCTACACTATAGAGAACAATAGGAAAGCACCACTATAGTTTGATTTAGAGTGGGATAACCCATATACCATATTATTAGCACTAATAGATAGGAGGTTAATCACATTACCTTATACTCATTGATGAGATCCATGTCTCTTACATAGACAACCACATCAGCCTTTTTGTAACTATCATCATATATGTGGACATGGAGATAATGACTATTTCTGACTCAAAGATTACATTACTATGTGTTTTGTTGATGGTATCATATCATTCACATAGGAGGCATATATATATCCTCCATTATAGAACCCTAGACCTCATTCTTCCATAACTAAGTCATCCTAAGACATTCCTTTACAGGAATCATCGATCACTCATCATGAGTGCAATGCAAGTTTTAGGATATAATCTCACAAGAGATCTCCTATTCCACCACCTTAGAAGGTTTGGAAACTAGTACAACAACAATAGCCTATATATAACACCATATTCCAAGGGATACATAGTGTAGTTCCATATACATATTTAACAGAGTCATATGTATAGTAGCAAAGTACTACTCATGACAAATATTCACTAAGGATAGATTTTTTGAGTCTTATATCTCATGTAGCAATCCACTATATTTTATATTAAATGACCCTACACCATAATAGAGTACCACTCATGAGAAATATTCACTACAGGTAGATTTTCCAATCCTATCTCACGTAATAACCCATTATGATTAAGATTAAATGAGCCCTCAACATAGGTTTTAGCTCCATCTCGATATATTTCTCAATCATATACATCACAATAGAGACCATAAGGTATTCAATTTTAGATAGATGAGCCTTCTCCATACTACATAGTTTTATCTATATGATCAATAAAGTTAAATTTTGAAAAATCTTCACACATATCTATAATTAGCACATAGTAGATAGTATCAGATACAGAGCACATTCTTACATAGCATGAGTAGTAGGGGAACTTGTTTAGTTAGTCGATAGGGTTCATATAGTGATACAACATAAAATAATACAATTTATAGTCATATTGATTTTAGTTCATAAGCTTCACTTAGAAGGGCAATGATGGAGCCAAAGGTCTGGCTAAACTTTGTATTCTTGAGCCACTCTTAGGGAGGTAATATGCACACAGTGTTATCTTACATCCCCCTACTAACGACTAACATTCCTGATTTCCTCTAACTATCAATAGCCCAAAATCAACTTATCAAAGTCTAGATCTTACCAAATCAACTATTCCAGACCCTTTACCAATCTCAAATTAACTCAACTTATCTAAACAAGTTACCAATCCCAAAATCCAGACCTTACTTATATCCTACTCACAAACTAATTCACTTTACCAAATCAATTTTACCAATTACAAAAACCAACAAAATTATTGTTTACATATGATTACAAATCAAACATCACATCCAACCATATCCTAAACAAGCGAATCGCATCCTAAATGCCATCTTACCAAATATATCAAAACAATCAAATCATATATCCCAATACCATTTACCAAGAATACACAACTTCAACATCAACATCAAATCAACTATTTCAAATTAAACCATTTCAATACCAGTATATTCTAGAATCTATAACATGAATATGAGTAAATCCAAACTCAAACTAGTATATATATATATATATATATATATATATATATATATATATATATATATATATAAGTTTTCAAATATATATACACTATATCAAATATAATAAATAATGAATGGGCATCATGCCCTCACTCTCAATCTCACTCTCTCCTATAGTACTAGTCCCATAATCTAGTCTCATGCTCAACATCCCCCCACCTCCTTGAGCTCCTAAATACCTCTTACACCAACTATCTCGCTCTAGTAACCAATTATGCTCTTCACATGAATTTGCATACCATTTATACAAATATCTATACTCATCCATAATATGCATACCCATCAATCCATAATCAAGAGGAGGTATCCTATGCCTATCTCATTCAGCCCTCAACTCATCTCTCTCTCCCACTACCTTAATATATGCAGTTGTAGCTATAGCAGGCCTATCAAATAAATGATCATAAACACCAACTATAATTGTCACTTTCTCTATCAAACCCTCCTCCATAGCATCATTAGGAACATGCCATGTGAGCTCATAAAGTGTAGACTCAATGATGGTCTCCTAAAACCCATCATCTTCACCTCTTACCCTAGCCTATGTTTCATCCTGAGCACCTTCCACTCCACCTTCAAGAAAAATTTACAACACTACATTAGACATATCTTTTTCAAAACAAGCTAAAACATGGACAAACTTGAACTTATACACAACACAAATATAAATGATACTTACCACCTATCATCTGGATTAGATTTGGGTTCTCATATTCAGGGGTATCCCCTCCACTAATAGGATATAATGGAACCCACCAATTTCTCACCCACCATGTGTTAAATGCCTCTTTGCATCCAACATCATCTACATTAGGAATATATATATATATATGCATCTCATGCATCCAAAGGCATTGGTGTTAACTCAACCTCAGTAGGCCTACCATGAGCTCCTACTCTTGTTGGTACCTGTGTACTCACCCACACCCATGTTTTTGGGGGAACATCCTATGGAACCCCAAACTACCTAGTCATGCACTCATACTAAAAATGCTCATACACTCCAAGCCAATAGTTATGTAACCAACAACTGACCCTAATATAATGCAACTACACTCTATCCACAATCCACCTAAGAAATCCTTTATAGGGCCTCCATATGATATCCTTAGCCACTAGTCTATCTAACACTCATCTATAGTGATCTATCCCTAGAGACTTGATAGCCAATGAACTCAACCACCACTCCCCATATGGCTATGGAGGTTCCCACCTCTCTCTTGATAATCCCAATAGTCATACAATTGTTATGTGCTTGTAAGAACAACAATGCAATAAATTATCTACACTCAAACCACCACTGAATTCCTCCTGAGTAAACCTATATAGATCTCTATATAATTAGGCAAGCATAGTCCTACCCCATGAGAACATAGTGCCATATACAACTACACTGCATACAATCCTATTCATCCTATATGAAATCAATACCCCACTCCCATCCACTACAACAAAAGAATCCAACAACATTACCAACCACTTCCATAGATGCGAAACACTTGATCAAATAATAATATATACTATTACATCACTATCACTACCTATCCTATATATGTTTGAGGGCACACTAGCAAAATATAAAGATACATGGTCAATGGTATCCACACCCATATCATCTTATAAAGTCACATTCCATCTACTAACTGGTAAATACAAAATATGATACACATCCTCTAAATTAATATTCATCTCTCCAGTAGGAATCCAAAAAGTACAAGTGTCTACATTCCACCTCTCACACAATGTGGTAATCAAATGCCTATCCCACTGCATAGTGCCTAAGTCACACACATGACCTCACCCTACTATATCCATCATAGCCCTCTCATTAGTTGATAAAGGTAATAATCTCAAAGTCTATATCACCTGGCTTCTACATAACTCCCTCATCTATACCTTGCCCTAAAAAACACCAAAAATAACATGAATATCAATCAACCATGCCAAACCAATAACCAAGAAAAAGTATAATAACTAAACTAAGCATCAACACAAAAAAGTTAACCTCCAAGACAACAGCACTAAGTACAAGATAGTAGTGATAGATAGGAGTGTTGTAACCTAGATAATAGTGATGGAGCCTAAACAACATCATTGGAAGGATAGGATCACTGAACCTAGTAAAAAAATTTAAAAAACTTAAAAATAGTTTAAAATCATCAAAAATAGGCTTCTAAATAGGCCTAAATCATGTATTTTAGCTACTTACCAAGGTAACCTCCCCACCAACATCAATCTTGGATACTAACTACTCAAATTGAGTCATGGTAGGTGCTCATCTCCTTAGCACATCTCCTACTCTAGAGATCTAAATCTTAAACTAGTCAATGCACAAATTGAATTAAGAATCAATTCAATTTTCCTATATCAAAAAAAAATTCCATTTAAATCAAAATACCACTTTTCCCATAACTTGAACCCCATATCTCTATTTTATAAACCATTTTGTTTCATGGAACCATGATGACAATGCCTTTGATATCTAGCAAACCTACATCTCTGATTACATCATTTGACTACTATGGCACACACACATCTCTATACCTATTTCATACCTAGACATACAACTTGGTCCTAAACAATAACAACTTGTTCAAATTTTATACAACTTGGTCCTCAATAATAAAATCTTGTTTAACTTTCATATAATTTAGTCTAAACAATCAATCAACTTCTCAAATCTATCCAAACTATACCAACCTTGTTCTTAGCATTACACCACTAGTCATCACTTTTGGCTTATCCGCCTCTATTACAAATTTCATCCCTCTCCCCAAAAATGGGAATCATTCCTATTATTATTATTCTTACACCTACCCAACACACCTATCCACTCTCATATATGGATAAACCATGGTTCTTACACCTCCAATAGTCAGATTATTAAATTCAGCTCACATGGGTCAAAATATATAGTGATTCAGACTACATGGGTCACATAGAAATGGTTTTTACACCTTTAGTAGTCAAAATTATCAGATTTAGCTCAAATTGGTCATGATATATAGTGATTCATATTACATGGGTCTTTCAACATTACTTAGGACATTTAGAGGGACATACCTTCAGTTTATAGATACATAGATTACTCAGATACACAGTGGTTCAGATCATATGGATTCATAGTGACTTTGATATAGATTCAAATTAGATATCAAATTTGGGGGCATGTACATCACTACATGTATCACACATATAGCTTCATATAATAGGACATAATTATAAACTAGATAGTATATTATAGGCATAGTGTAGAGCACATTATTTTGATCTCTAGTTTTTGTACATGGGACATTAAATGATAGATAATTTTACATGTGGTTATATATATTACCATACTATATGGATACATTACTCATATACAAAATTTGGGGGCATGGAATAGATGTTCATAGTCTTCATCATCCAACATTATATAGATTAGAATGGTAAGACATGCCATTTTCTTACAAATTTACTAAATTTTTCATATTACACCCAACCATACCTAAGTTATCACTAGGTTGGACCATATAATCATCTATAATGGTTGGTCCATAGCATTACTCAAACCCAAGAGTTTGTGTATGATAAAGGGTAGATATTGGTTTTGGACCTCTGAGCACTTCTCATTTCTAGTTCAGATTATTTAGAGTGGGGGCATGATATATCTTGTTCTTCACAACATACAAATTATATACACACATTCCATATTACATGATTTTATGTGGGATAGAGGGAAGACATTGGTTTTGGGAATCCAAGAATTTCTCATTTTTCATTTAGATTCAGTACAGAGGGCATCCATTTTATGGATTCCTTTTTTCCCAAGCATTATTTAGATTTAGTATAGGGGGTATCTATTTTAGGGATTCCTTTCTCTAGGCACTATTCAATTCTATATCCACTTCCTTGGCTAAGAATTTGGACCCTTTTTCATCACACTTATCTCCACATAGGTAAGTTTAGGTACGCATCTTCTTTCTTTCTTTTACTCTAGTACTTCATTTCATTACATCACTAGATTAAAAAGGGGAAAATGTATACACCCTAAATTAGTCAAGAAACCACACGTATCATGTCTTTTCATAGTCCATAGGATAATCTAATTAGATAATATGAGCTTTATTCACATTTGGCCATGTCTTTTATTTTATCCATTTAGATCTGGTTCTAATCTTGAGTCACCTTTTAACCCATTCCTAGTTACCCTAAGCCTTTCAAATGGTCATTCCACCTCATCCAAGTTAGGTTTCCCATGTTCATTCCATCCCCCCTAATCAATAGCTTATAGGATAAGAGCATTGGGATTCGACTACAATGTTAAAACCCAAGGTGTCTAATTTCTAGTCCTCCTATCTAAAACCAATTTAAGCCTAAATGGTCAATTTCTTTTTTTGGATGGGTCTTACCCATTTTCTTTGCTTCATTCCTAAGTTTTCCCAATGTTGACCAAATGTAAATAAATATCCCAAATTCAAAATAATGATTATCCTATATAAAGGACTACACAAGGCATTTTATATCTATCACTTACTATTTTAGCACATTAGACATAATAAAAATTAGTCAATAGTATAGCTCAGCTTCTCTGCATCACACATAGACTTGCATGCTTGATTAATGAAAGGCCTAGGTGAAATTCATTCTTACATCTATTGTGTGCATTGATCATGCACATTCCCTAAAGGAGAAACACATTTGATTTGAGACCCTATCTTGAGGGTTAATGTAGGCAATGGTTAGAAAAATAGGGGTTCTAGATCATGTGATCATTCTTCCCCTAACCTAGGCTTTCCCCCTTTTGTTTTTGATATATTTATTGTTTGCATGTGTGTATATGGATATAGGTATCAAAGATTAAAATAAACCTACAATGAGCTCTAGTGACTTCCAACCCTCAAAATTTGGTATGTAAGCTCATATTTTCTAGGAAAACAAAACCTAGAAATCTTAGATCCTCGAGATAATAGCATCAATAAGGACTATAGTTCCAAACACTAGGGTGTCCTATTTATAGTGCTCCTATCAAATAAAAAAATAGAACCCAGATTCAAATTCCTAATAGTGTCTTAGTCCTATTCTTCAATTTCCAACGTCATAATCCTCCATTTTATTATGAATCCAAATAAGTTAATTTCTATTTATCTTATATAATTATCAAGTAAAATCTATATTTTTCCCTATCAAAGTAGATTTTTCCTATCATTTTAAACCCTTATTATTTAGGATTTAAATATTCGATTCCCAAAAATAATCAAATAAATGTAGAATGGGGGTAGTTTGTTTCTTATATGTAATTATTCCACATTTGGTTGACATAGGTTTATAAAAGCAACAAGTAAGGTCAGTGATTTCTCATGCAATTGTAAATTCCTTAGGGTGTCTTATATAAAATTCCTTTGAGAAGGAATAAAAAGAAGGTCCCACTCATCACATTTAAGCCAGTCTTTTTCATTTTCTCAAATATGTTAAAGGGGATTTGAGATCATTTTGCCTAAATTTTTTAAATATCCACCTCCTCTTGAACTTTAAGACTAATTTAAGGCTAACTTTATTTCTGCACAATTATTTCTGTGCACATTTGGAAGATCCCCATAGGTGCTCTATCTTTCATGTCTATTCATAGAACCTAGGGCATGAAAGTTGAGGGAATAAAATAAGATAACTCTCCTCCCATTTTCCTCCTTTAGAATATTATGTTAGAAGTGACTAGGTTACTCCCTACACTCAACATTTCACTTTGATTCAGATAATTCAAGTCGTTCTCTTGCTAATCCATGAGAGTAGACTCGCCTTGATCCTATGATTTTGTTTATAATTTCTCCCTTTATAGTGCTAAAATATTTGGTTATCCTTAAGGTGGTGACACATTTTGCATTATAAGTGTTTGATTCACAAATCCATTTGTGTATTGATTATCTAGTTGATCATTTTGAAAACACCATTCATAGTCTTGCGTCATGTTATTCTACATGGGCACAAGGGCTCTAAAAGTGATAGCAGTGTTAAAATTGTATGGATAAGGAATCATATTATATGGGAAATATTTTTGAGATTATACACCACCTTGGTACGGAGGAATGTTTGGCTGATATAATTGGTTAAAGGGCTGGTAAGGCCTATATTGTTGTGTTTTCTACCTTTTGAGTGTTACTAGCTCATTTATAAAGCTCTATAATAATGATTTGAATTCATGTATCTCACTTTGAGGTGAAACCAATGGAATCAGTGGGCTAGTTATAGTAGGGATGGGCACTAGACTCAAGAAAAAGGGAAAGGTAGGTTGAATTATAGATGGGGGATTAGGGAACAAAGGCATAGTGGGTCTGGGCATAATTTTCCCAACTTGGATTAAAAAAATCTACATACATAGAAACCTCATATACATTTAGAAATATTTCACCTACCATGGATTGAATCATCATGGCCACATAACTATTTAAAATTCTTAAAAAAATATAAAAACAAAGTATTAGGAGAAGGTTTTACCAATAGTGGAATCTAATCATAGGTCTTATAGAATATGAAGATGAAGTCAACCATTTGATCATGTGGATCTCTTTTAATGGAAATAAGCTACTCCATTAATGATAGGTGGTCACTTTTCTCTTCAAACTATCTACATAATTTCACACCTAATCATTCTAATTTTGGATAGTACTAGGCTACAAACCTCAATACCACTAGATCACTCTTCCTTTCAAATAAGAAGCAAAAATTTAAATTATGATGTTATCTTTAGTTACATTGTGCATGGAGAAAATATTTAAAACATCTTATATGTGCTCTATATGGGTATTAGAGTTCTCTATAGTAAATTAGGGTATGCTCTTAAGAGTAGATAAAGGAATATCATCATATTGGGGAGGGCCAATAGACTACCTCCATTTAAGGGAACAAAGGGTTGATTTCTAAGAGCGTCCATGAATGGGATAGGGAATATTCTTTTTATAAGCATGGAGAATCTATTGAGTGGGGGAATAGATTAATCTCTAAGGGAAGACTATCTTAAATCACTATATTTTTTGATAGGGGATAAGGATGCTTTAAATCTTCTTATTTTAGTGGGTATTAATAATTCAAAAATCAAAATTAGTACCTCTTGAAGATAATATTGTTTGTCTTGGCATATAGATGAAGATTACTTGGAGTTTTTAGGTGATATATAGAGTGTCTTCAACACAATTGACTAAGAATGACACCAATCCTTAGCTAAAATTTTGAACTAGGTCCCACTAGGCATGCCAAAAATAGTTATAATTCAAAACATGCACCCATGGGTAACTTATCACTTAGGGGTGATTGAAGATGGGTGAAAAGTGTGATTACTTGACATGGGGCATGGAATTTCTTGATTTAGGGCATGGGAATATTCAAGCTTACCCACATGTGTAGAATATCTTATGTCTCATCATAATAATGGGAATGTCCCCAAGTCATGGGACTCTTGCGCTCCCTGGGATGAACCTTTAGAGAAGGTTAACTTCATTATAATCTAAGTTCACCTAGTTTAGGACCAGTGTATAGACCTACAAAGAGTAAAAAGGAAATCTACAAATGATGTTAAACCTAATCTTGATAAATGAAAATGGGTGAGAGAGGGTAAGAGGCTTACTAAAAGGGAAAGTAGTGATGCACCAAGAATAGACTAAGTACCTCACCTACTTGATGGTACAATAAAACTAAGGAACTAAAACACATAGTCCTCAAATCAATCATCTACTACATAAGTTTTTTTTTATGGGTATGGCACCATAATTCAACATTGAGAGGGAAAATAAATGATCTAAAAATAATTCCTATATAGACCCATCTATACACAACATGTGACCTATAAGGGATCCTAATTCTATGCAGAGGAATGAAGGAAGGATGATAATGAGAGGGATGAATATCAATAGACAAAGATAAAAAAAACCTTTGGTACACATAACACAGACCATAAAATAAATATGATTCAATTATCATTAATTACAAGGCCTAATCTAATATTATAAACTTGTATGGGTAAAACTTTATTATACCAAGGAGAGGGCTCTTTTTAATAATGAAAATTTTGGTTTATATAGAGCTATACAAGATCTTGTGTAATTAATTTAAAATTTGAAATGGTAAATAGGAACTTAATTTGAAATTTGGAACTCATAACTTAAGAGAACCTAAATCCGACATAATAGATATTTAAATCCACACTCATTCAATTTGGGGCTGATAATCTAGTCATAGAAGTAGTTGGAAGGTTATTCTTAGATCTTCAAACAATCTACATGAGTATCAAAGACATAATTATTCTCTCACATTTGAAGGAGATGTGTGTCCATGTTTTGTCCACCTACCCACCACCTTTGCATCTAATTCTACACTAACTTAGCCTCCTTTGATGACCAATTAAGCCCAGCTACCGCCTTTGTTTATTTCTACCACCTTTCAATTCACTAGACTACTTGTTGACATAGAAGCTACATATGCTTTCTTTAGATTTCACCATACCATTTTTTCATGTGTAGTAGAGTTATGTGTGAATATTTATTGAGGATCATATATGAATTAAATGTTTTACACTTTAGACTATGAATATTTATTGAGGATCATATATGAATTAAATGTTTTACACTTTCGACTTTATTAATTTTGCACTAACTATGCATGTAAGGTTACACATGGAAAATCTACACTGAAAGGGACCATGCACCTTTCATGATTCCTATAATATTTGTTTTTCTCTATACACATTTCATGCCTACTTATCTTCATTATTTTTAATACCTTCATTCACTCAAATATCCAAGTGTGTGCTTGCATCATGTTAGTCCTACATGTGAAGTGCTACTTGAATGCATCTTGTATAAATAGTGCACATAGAAGATCACGTAGGAGGATGAACATTAGAGCATAATGGCATAGTGGTGTAGAGAATATATGAATCTACATGATGGTGTGGAGGTAAATATTCTATAAAAGGTGTGAGGACTTAATCCCTCCTACACTTAGTCATTTTTGGTAATATTTCAAGTGTGTTCGTTACATCTAAGATCTTACATTGCCTTGCAAAGGAAGTGGTGCACATCACAGATTGGAGCCTATGGATTATGAGAGTATAAATGTGGAATTATGTGATTTAGCATGATACTTTATCATTTAGACATGAGGATCCTATATGATGTGATCATGTAAGAATAATTAAAATCTTGGACACATACTTAAGGTTGGAAACTATACATTGCCCATTCTTCCCTACAAAGTTTGAAGTCTAGAAACTCTACATGTTGGACTTACATGCTAATAATTCTTCTCAATGGAGAGGCATGAAGATATTTTGTATAGGTCATGTGTTAAGATTTATTAATAGGCATGAATTATAACTTAGTTGATGTGTGAATCTATGTTAACTTTTAACTTTGGGTGCTCATAGTAAACATTTATGCAAAAACTTATCTTTTTATAAACTTGATTCCACATAATCATGAAAGCCTCATGTAGGGTCATATGAGCTTTGCATGAGTTGGGGTAACTTGAAGAGTCAATAGTAAACTTTGGTATAATATTTGGATTACCTATTTTATATGTGTTTTATTTTAACTTTGAATTTGGATAAGAAATATTTTTTGGCACAATATTACTAGAGGAAGATACAAACACATGATTAACACCAGAATATGTGGGATTTTTCATATATGCAATCTAATTTTTTAACTCATTTTTTTATTTACTCATACTAATGATTTGATATTTTAGGGATTTAAAAACAAAAAATTTAGGAATGTTTTATTGATTGATTTCTTTTGAAGATATAAAATGGATCAACTTACCCCTTGGATAAGTGATAGTTTGGACCTAGTTAGAGGTATGAGAGTTATCACCCTCCTTAGGGTTAGGAGGAACAATAGGCTCCTTTGTATCCATTTTAAATTTTATAAAAATTGATATAAGAATTACATAAAAATCCCTAGATCATAAAAAAATTGCATTCACATGAATTAGGTTCACCAAATGTTTAATGCTAAATATCTAGATTAGGGTTATCTAGGATTAAAGGGGATAGAGATAGCCTAAGGTGGAAGGGTGATAAACTATCTCTATAGTAATCCAATTAGATTCTAAACTTTATATATAACATATAATGAATTAATTAAACTAATAATGGTTTAAAATCATAAATTTAGTTATACTATATATGGAAATGAAAAATAAATAATATACTTAGCTAGTTTTCATGCTAATGTAGTTCTAGATCTAGAACAATAAGGAAGTAGACTAGAAGAGGATTCTATAAGAATCACCAAATTCTAGAGTGAGTGCCTCTAGAGCCATGAACACTAGCATCATCCTATGATGGTTACATCAACACTACTATCTAAACCTAATGCAAGTGTCTTATATGGAATACCTAATGGAAAATGATGCAACTATTTAGATGATTTTAGGTTTGTCCTTGCCTTTGCATTGGTTCATTTATATCTAGGTAATAGACTGTCACTCATAAAATTATAAAAACTTAGTTCTTCATCATCATGGTGACCTTGAGAAAAATGGGTTAGTGGACACATAGTTTCAATCTAAACCCAAAGACCCCTCTATCAATGAAAACTACCTACATAGCCAATACTATGAAGAGGGCCTCAAACTAATATATTTCTCCCCTTGTGTTGGCTTGAGTGTGAATCATGTAATATGTGTAAAGTACAATAATGACTTAGCTTATAGCTTAGAAAATTAAAATTTTAGGCTATTCCTCTAGTAATTTAGACCTATGTATGTGTTTTTCCTATGACTAATATGACAATAGGATAAAATAGGGAAGCTTTTCTTTATTAAGTGCTTGATTGAATGCTTTGGTAAATTTCCTTAGGTATTTTCTAGGTGAGGAATGAATGAGGATTGATCTTGTATTTATGTCAATCCCTTTAGGAAGATCATTTTCATTAAAGTACTTGGGACAACCATTAGGATATGTTTCATTTTTAAACTAGATGAATTTATGGAAATGGACACTTGCATCAGAGCAAGAAACCTACATCGACATAGTTATTTTTCAAGGATGCTAGCATATAGGGAATAGGAAAATTGGTATAGGCTCAGAACTTGTAAAAGTGGAAGATAAGAAAGTTTTAGGAATTATGGGCAAGATAAAAGGTCTAGGTCATCAACATAATACTAATTGGACCAAGAGATAGGATAAGGGCCACAAGATAGAGTATATGTGAGACTTTCAAAAATACATCATTTCTTAAATTTATGACAACCTGAAGGTGTTTAATCCTAGTGCCATGATTCATAATATTCCCTTGAAAATTGATAATAATCCATTTAGATAGTGCTAGATACCGATCAATATTTCTCTTGAGTCACTCATCCTAAAAAAGGTTTAGAAGTTATTGTCAACTGGTATAATTTTTTCTACAACATTCAAATTAGGTAGTTAATTTAGTACCAATCAAAAAAAAGAATAGAGAGATACATATTTGTGTTGAATTTAAAATTTTAAATAAATCTTTAGACAAACACAATTATCCACTACCATCTCTAGAGGAAGTCCTTCAAAGGGTTAGTGGATCTGAGATGATGTTTTTGCTAGACAGGTTCTCAATCTACAATCAAGTTTTAGTTGATAAGGATGACCAATCTAAGATATAATTCATCAAAAAAATGGGGCACATTCACTTATAATAAAATTCCCTTTGGTCTGATCAATGATGGCACCATTTTCTAAAGAGCTATGGACATAGCATTTGAAGTTTTTATTGGTAAGTGCATTATTGTGTATGTGGATAACTTAACAATTATTTATAAATATAGATCAAACTATTTAAAACACTCACAAAAAATATTTGAATGTTGTCATAAGTTTGGTATTTCACTCGATCAAAAAAATGTATTTTTTTGTGCAACTGAAGGTAAGCTCCTTGGTCACTTATTTATGAAAGAAGGTATGTCAATTAACCTTGATAAATTCAATTCCATTTATAAAATTTAATTACTAAATAATAAGAAGGAACTAAAATCTTTTTTTGGTAAAATTAATTTAATGCATAAATTCATTTCAAGTTTTGCTAAGATAACTAAACCATTGAATGTCATGTTAAATCATGAATTTAAAATTAAATGGATACCTACCTAAAATAAATATTTTTAATAAATTAAGGATGCCATAGTGTAGGCCCTCATTTTGGTTAGCCTAGATTATACAAAATATTTATACTTGTATTCATTTACTTCTGATCATATAATTGTTATCATCATTACTTAGAAACTATAAGATAGATATCATCCCATATCTTTTATGAGCACTAGTTTGAAGGAAGATGAATTAAAATACCTCATTTTAGACAAGGAATATTATGCATTGGTAAAGACAAAAAATAAATTCATACATTATATTTTTAGGAAAAAAAATTATGTTATGGTTCTATATCTTGCTATAAAAATGATGTTGAAGTAAAATGAACTTGGAGAAATAAGATGACATTAGGTCTCAAAACTTTAAGAATGTGAAATTGAAGTTAGGCCTATGAATTTGGTTTGAGGTCAAGGTATATCATAATTAATCTTTAAAATTGACCCTATTATTAATGTTGTCTAAGTGAATCACTCTTAATTGAAACATATCCCATGGTATGAATCTATTATTCATTACTTGTTGTATGGTGTTCCACTGGATAACCTAGATAGGACATAAAAAAGAGCATTAAGGTTGAAGTCTACTCATTTCATGCTTAATAAATTTGTCTTATATTCTAAAAATCATGAAGGTATTTTCCTAAGATTCTTAACAAAAAAGTAAGAACTAGATGTCTTAACTTCTTTCCATGATAAATTAGGTAATGACCATCCTTATAGTAGTGTGATAGCCCACAACATCTTAAGGGATAATTATTATTAGCCAAAATTATTCAAGGATGTTCATATTTTTTGAGATATTGTCATATTTGTCAAACATTTTAAAATAGAGAGAATCATGTTGCCATGCCCCTTCAACCAATAATTGAGGAGCATCTATTTGCTCAATGGGGATTGGACTTCATTGGAATCATAAATCCAAACTCTTTAGCTAACCATTGATTCATTATTAAATCAACTGACTATTGCATAAGATGGGATGAAATAAAATTAACCAAGTAAAACATTTTTGAGGAGGTGATTAGATTCCTTGAAGAGCACATTACAACTACGTTTTACACCCTAGTGGTTTTTATGTGTGACAATGGACCTACCTTATAATCAACTGAGTTGATTGAGTGGGCATATCAAAATATAATTGTATTGAAATTCTCTTCAAACTAATACCTATAGGGGAATGTTTTAGTTGAGTCCATAAATAAGAACTCATTGAGTGCAATCAGTAAATCAATAGAAGAGAACCCCCACATTTGGCATTTATTACTCAATTATGATTTATGGGATAATTAGATAAGGCACAAAAGGAGTCTCAATATCTCCCCTTTCATGTTAGTTTATGGCACAGAACCAATATTTCTAATGACATTCAAGATACCCATGTATCAATTCACCCAAGACTACATAGAAGCAAATGAAATGGGTTAGTCTAGGCTGTTGGACCTGATTCATATGGATGACATGAGAGATGAAGCATTAAAAAAAATTAGAAATCACTAGGTGGCCATGAAAATATGATTTGATGGAAAATCACAATTGAGATGCTTTCACATTTTAGACTTGGTTTTATCATGGGATAAATCCCATGAGAACAAAGGTCATCATTCTAAGCTAAGTCCTCTTTGGATCAATCCTTATCAAGTTAGAGAATTGCTAGGATGAAATGGTTTTAGATTAAAATATCTACAAGGGAATGGCCTATAGCTACCAATTAATGGATAATTTCTGAAGCATTCTTTTTAGCTGCTCCATCCGACAACATTTCAAAACGAGAATCATGAGGTTTGTTACATGTATATAATTTATAGTGTTATGTGATTCTTTAGTTTAGGTTTATTTTATATTATTCATTTATTTTCTTTGATTTTTTTTTGTCATTTCTTTCCCCCAACTCATTTGAATTGGCTTGTTTCATTCAATCCTTTGGTGTCTTTTTAGTGTGTTCTCTAAAACAAAAGTGACTAGGGATGATTACTTACCATATCATGGGAAATTGGTTCTATTGAAGGTATCTCTTGAAATTTTTATTTTAGATCTTCCCTTACAACCCATTGAATTAAATTTTATTTAGAAAATAAACCCTCCTCAAAACCAACATTGCATCAAAACCAAGGCTAAGAATGAGTAGAAAATAGAACAGTGGTGTGTTGAGGTTGAGATGTTCTTAGATTATTTTAGGTTGGTATTTTTAAAGGTGAGTAATACATGAGAGTAATTTAGATTTTAAAAGTTAGATAGTAAGTAGTCATTCTTGAACAACTCCATAAACTACTAGTAATTCTTTTGTACTTTTTTTAAAATTTGAAGGCCAATGATTCATTCTTTTCTTGTGTAAACCATCAATTTCACTTAATTAGACATATAAAGGAAATGTAATCATTGGTTTATTTTGGATTTTTCTTATTAATCTAAATTTTCTAAGTCTATCATTATGTCCATGGTTTGGTTCATAACCCTTAATGAATATAACTCTAAAATATTTTCATAAGAAAATTTTAAAGGAAAATAAATCTAAATGAAAAATCTAACTCTTTATCAAAAGGGTGATTTAGGCAACTCCATTGTAAGCTTTCCTGCTTGGATAGTAATATATCAAAGCTTTGAGTGGGACTAGAGTTACTTCTATCAGGGCTATAAAAATTTGGTTAGAAATAGATCAATGCCTATGTCATTCTCCCCCAAGATGAATAAACCATGTCTTCCCTCTTAGAAGTTATGGTTACTTAGATAAGTTTGAATTGTGTCATGTATATTTAAGAGATATAAAATAATAAAACTCCTTTAAACACACTAATAGTCTAAGATCTAATCTAAACTTGGTATGTCACATGTTTAAGTAAACTTTAATGCCTTTGTCTTTATGATTCTATCTAAAAATGTATTTGTAGTTTGTACTTGTTGTCTAGGTGTGAATATTTACATTCTATGTTCTGATTGCTAATATAGCATTCTCCCCATAGAGGTCACCATTTATTGGGTCCAACATGACCCATTCTTAGACAATCACAATGGGACCCTCTTATTTCATTAAAAGTAGTTTTCTCATTGTATCTACCCATTTGAACTTTGAAACTCAGTTTTCAAATGTTTCATGTTTGATGGTATGAATTAGTTAATCTCTTAGATTGATTTATTCTCTTAGAAAACATGTATGTTAGACCTTAAGAACCTTGAATTTCAATATTAATTTATTAAAAACCCTAAGGTTCTTTTATTATCCTTATTTGACATTTCAAATAAATTTAAATCGTGGCATTTACAATGTCATTTATCTGTTAAAATGAGGAAATCAAGACTGAGTTTAAGATTTATTTCATTATCTTTTGAGTTTGATTAAATTTCACTTTGATTTAATTTCATTTTTAAATGTATTTTCATATGTTGATTTAAATGTCATAATATTTTTAATGCTAACATTTCAACTATGTTTCTTTTATCTTAGTCAATTCTTTGATTTTATAGGTCTCAATAGTCTTATGCAGCTTCCCAACTCTCTTCACATGTCCCTATCACATTTGGCAGTCTCAAAAGGCCATGGGACCTAAAATACCTAAGATGATGTGAAATATAATCATCCCAATGACCTATGGACCCAATATTTAAGATTATATGGAATATCATAGGCCCTCATTACATCATCCCAATGACTTGGGGACCTAAGAGTCAAGATTAATTGGAATGGCCTCAGGCCCCTAGGTTGATGATATGATCTAGGTCTATATGTTATTAGGATTGTTCCATGTGATAACATCCTATTAATTTAGAGTTTTGGAATGATCCATACAATCTTGATACCTTCTAAGCCTTTTGGATAGTTGGATTGCCCCACATGGTGACATCTCACTACTCTGAGGTCTTGGTGTGGTCCTTATAATTTCAATACCCTCTAAGCCTTCATGTTAGTGACATTATGTGACATTGAATTATCCCACTATCCTGGCACCATTAAATTGAGGAGAAAAGATCTTTGGAAGAATAGATGGCTCCCAAGTGGAAAAATAAGACCTAGGGAAGCCTAAGAATGGAGAGGAATGCTCAGAATTGGTCCATAAGGCCAAAGAATATGTCTGGGAAACTATAGATGAGTGCCAAGTGGAAAATATCACCCAATGACATAAATTTAAGGTGGACCCAAACCACATCAACTAGTAAAGGCATTATAAAATTCACAGGCCAAAATTTGATACCCATTAAAATATCAAATTGGCCTGAATTGAGGAAAATAGTAGAATAATCAATCAAGCTAGCTTTTAGGTGGTCTAACTAGTCAAGGGAGATATGTGGAGTCAATTTATGACTTCTTGGCCCAAATATTCTACCAATTATACCAAATGTTATAATATTTCAGAATACTTGGTCCAAATGCAGAAGTGTGGAATCATTTCAATTAAACAAGTATCATAACTGTGGAGAAAAGATAAAATAGAAATTAACCTCTTGTGAAAGTGGAGGGAATATTATAAATAAATTTAGTTATAATTTCATATATTGTTCATCATATCCAAATATGGAAGCCTTATTCTACTTGGAGGAAAGTCCCATTCTCATTTTTATAAAAGTTAGCATGTATTTTTATTTTGGGGTAGATATGTTATGCACCAAAACTCTACAAAAATTTTGCTAGGCTCAAACCTCCATTCTTATTTTCTTATTTTGGTTGGTGATTGTCTATCTAGAGGGAACATTTAAATGCTTTTGTGATAACATTAAAGTAGATATTAGTCTAGTTTGAAATTCATGTTATTCTTTCGTAATGTCCATTTTTTGCTGAAACAAACTTAATCAATGTTAAGAATAGATTTAAATGTTTTTTTACTAATGTATATGTAATTAGACTATGAAATAGATAGTCTAATTAGTTTTGAATTTATATTCTATTTAATTTGAAATTATCCAAGCCATATTATGTAGTAGTTACAAGTCTTTCATAATCTTTTAATTAATATAAGTTTAGAGTAATATGTCTAATTAACTACTCATAATCCTTCCTATTAAGTTGATTTGGTTTGTCTTTCTAGACCTGGTGCACAATGGTATAATTGTGATTTGGAATGACTTTAACTTTTAGCATTAACAACTTTGTTTTCATCAAGGAAACACTTACTTTCCCTCCCTACTCTTTCTCCCCTTTTTAAATCTTTGTGATGAATATTTTTTCCATTATATTATAGTGTGATCCCAATGTGAATGAGGAATTAAAATGACTTAAGTAAACATCATTAATAATTCTTAGACAATACGGAGTGGATTGAACTTTTAATGGTTAATTACCATTATTCACCTAGCTAAATGATTGAAAATTTGTTGGCCCTTGGATTTAACCAGTTGGAACCTAAAAATGATGGTACATTATGTCCCATTTGTTTTTATCCCATTATAATATTTAATCTAATAATTATTGCTATTGTGGGTCACAAATTCAGACCAATAAACATAATACCAATAAAACTCATAAAATTCCATAGGTGAGGGTTTATGAAGGTGTCTCATAAGATATTCAAGACTAAGAGGTTGAGGATAATCATGATTTTGGTTATGTGAAGGAGGATGAATTTGGAATTGACTTTCCAATATGGGTTATGAGAGATTCACTTCGTCAAAGCTTTTTGGCATGATTGCATAAATAGTTATCTTAGATTCATAAGTATTAGAAACAACATCATTAGTGGTGTGTTATTATTTATGTCTCATAAGCATTTTTTTCCTTGTTTAGGTTGGGAACATTCTAATTATCTTAAGATATTTTCCTATCCTTTATCTTGTTTAAAGGCTTCATCCAATGAATTAGGAGTGAAGGACCTAATAATGTATTGCAATATAATGTTTAAGGTAGTGGTGAATAGGTTGTCTTCCATCAAAATATTCTCAAATTTATTATCTAAGGCTTTCCAACATTTAATAAAGTCTTGGGTAGCCTCATGCTCCACTCATTTGTTATTGATGAATTTTTCTAAGTTGTTTTCAAATAAGTCATTGGATTGGAATTTATAGACTAATGTGTTAACTAAATATTCTAAGTTAGGGATAGATTTATACTTAAATTTATTATACCATTCTAAAGCATCATATGTCAAATTTTATACTAAGATCTTAGTGGTTTAAAAGGTGTTGAGTTTAATCCAATCTTTGTAAATGTTGCCAAAAGCCTTTAGATGCACATCAAGATTGGTAGATCCATTATAAGAGATAGTAGGAGTAATTACACCTTATGTAAATGTCAAAAAGCTAAGGAAAAAGGGGCATTTTTTAAAGTTTTTTGATGACTTTTTTATGAAGAGTAGGTTGAAAATGATATTACACATATAGTCTCTAAGGGAGGTGGGGAAACTTTGATTTGGCAATCCCTAATAAACCCATTGAGTTTTTATTACATTTACATAAGCTAAATGTGCAATTTTAGCATTTGGATGTTGGTATAATCTTAAATGTTATCCATTTGGTTATGAATTGTAGCATTACTTATGTTGGATCAAGTTTATTTT
Source organism: Torreya grandis (assembly GCA_037957365.1). Classification (NCBI taxonomy): domain Eukaryota; kingdom Viridiplantae; phylum Streptophyta; class Pinopsida; order Cupressales; family Taxaceae; genus Torreya; species Torreya grandis. The sequence goes on from JARHVA010003340.1 coordinate 694,191, forward strand.
GGTTTGAAATATGAACTTGAGTGGTATGTTTAGAATCATTAGATGCAACATTGATATTGGTGTTGATATGGGTGTTTTACGTAGGGCCATAAAATTTAATACCTTCCATGGTAGTTGTTAAACTATGCATGGTATATGTACAATTAAGATGGGAATTCAATAATAAATTTTCCCCAAATCCTATCAAAAAACTATGCATAGGGGTGGGAAGCATTTTGGCAAAAATTTGCATCATGGTAGGATAAAAAACTATGGGATCCTTTCCCTTATGCTTGAGATGACATTGGAAAAAAAAATCTATTTCAGCTATATAATCTAGGACATCTTCTAATTCACCCTCGAATTTGTGGATTTTGAGTACTCTATCTTTCCTAGGGTTTTAACGATTGTTTTATGGTTATGTTTTACTTTATTTTGGATTAATTATTTAAACAAGTATAAAACTATGAATATTGATATTGTCTAAGATATGTATAAACAATCAAATCTAAATGTAAAATCATATGTTTAATTTTACTTTACTATTTATATGAATGACCAAGAAGGCTAGGGAACTTATCTTGTTACTATTATTTTGGTTTTGAGACTATGTACATGTGGTAAGAAGGATTGAAATTGGATCAAGGGTCTCTCATATTTGGAAACTAAATATTTATACCTTTATGGATAAATCCAATAGAAGATAGTCACCTGTGTAAAACTAGATCCATTTGATTTCTTCCAAAAATGTCCTTGCAATATGTGTTGGACTATTTTTAAATAGATCATTGTATTTACTTCTAAACTATTGGTTTGTGCAATGTCATAAGCTCATTTTTATGCACAAGTCCATAATTTTTTCTCCTTCACTTTAAAACTATAAATCCACTTTAAACATTAGGTTTGTCTTAAAAAAGGATAAAAAAGATAAGTTGAGTTGACCCCAACCACCCCACATTAATTGGTTGAGTGTTGTCTATGTTTCCAATCCTTGGAATAGAGCTTAAAATGCATGTAGTTCTCCCAGTTAGATGTATGTATGAAATAGTGATCCTTTGATATGGATAAAACTTGTAACTTAGATTTTAACACTTGACGATATTTATATTTGGCTTGGCTCATGTGCTTCAGACTTTTCTAGGGCCTACTCCTTTGAGATATTTCTGATTTAGAATCTTTATGGATGTTTCTCTCAATGTGTAGATGATATAAGTCCTCTTGGTATGTGATAAATATATGTTTTATAAATAATAATAATCTTATACATGTTTTGTATTGTGATAACCTATTTTCTTGATTTTAGGTAGAGGATATCTATTTTTATGGTTGTTTTATTCAACATCCTATAATCTATGCACAAGTGGAGAGTCCCAACCTTTATTTTAAAAATACCAGAGGTGCACCACATGGTGAAACACTTGGTCAAATTAACCCTTTCGATAACATTTCATGAAGTTTGGATTTCAATTCAACTTAGTTGTTGTCATCATGTAGGGAACTTTAGATTTAGGCTCATTCCCTAAAATGGTATCTATTATGAAGTCAAACTCTTTATTTAAAAGTAAACTAGGTAGTCCCTCTAGAAATAAATCCCAAAATTCTTGGAAGAAGGGATAATATTCTAGGGTATGCTCCTTAGTTTTTTGAATTTTTTATACCTTAACCATAAATACCTAACATCCTTTCACTAAGCCTTTTTCAATAGTATAAAATATTTATTTTCACCTTGGATCTGGGTTGGGTTTCCCTATTCATATAAGCATTCAACCTTCTTTAATAATTAGCCAACTTTTTTTTGTGATTGCAAAGCCAATTCACTCCTAAGATCATGTCATATGATCCTAGTTGCATTGCACACAAATATACCACTATGGTAAATTTAGGTAAGCTCACTTCTACCTCTATAAGGAATGTATCCACATTAACCTTAGACTCATTATTATAATACATTTTTCAAGCATTTGTCATGAAACTAGCCTTCCCAGGTAATTTATTTAACATGATAAGAGAGATGAAACATTTAGTGGATCATATATATATATATATCAAAATTGAAATGGGATGCCCAAACATAGCACCTAATATTTCAATTAGAGAGGCTTGAAATTTAGTTTGATGGTTGTCAACAGTTACATGAATTCATTATTGGAAGGTTCCCTATTTTGAAGTAGAGGTAGATTTATTCTTTAACTTGCCATTTGTCTTCCACTAAGGATAATCCTTAGCATAGTGATCTCCTCTAAACATAAAAAATACACTAGGATGTCCCTTCCTCTTAGACTAATTGCCTCCTTTGAAGACCTATTTAAAACTATTTCCAATTTGCTTAGTCCCTAAAGCATTTTTTAACCTCACATTTGGCTATCAAACTAGTTCTTGGAATTCCCATTCTATTTTTAATTTTATTCTTAAGGGTGGGTTTGTGTCCACCTAACTTATTTAACTTGTATCTAACCTCTAAAATTAATTTCATCTTCTTATATTACTTAATTTTTAACCCTAAAAATTTTATAGTAGGGTAGGATTAAAGAGGATAAAGATAGTTTAAGGTACAAGGGTGATAAATTATCACTATTGCATGCCAATTAGATGATAAACATAGATATACCATATGATCAATTCACTAAATTGAGATAGGCTAAAAATAGTAAGTATAGCTATGATAAATATGTAAATGAAAAATAAATAATTCCCTTAGTTGGTTTTAATGTTGATATAGTTCTAGATCTGGAATATGTAGGAAGTAGACTAGAATATGATTCTATAATAGTCACCAAAGTCTAGATTGAATGCCTATGGAGCTATAAACACTATTGTCAGCCTTGGATGGTTGCATCGATGCTATTATCTAAACATAATTAGGTGTTATGTATGGAATAATTATTAGAAAAATATGTGACCACATGGATGCTTATGGGTTTGTCTTCACCTTCAGTCTAGTGCATTCAGATCTATGTCATGGATTGTTGTTCCTCATGAAATTATAAACCCCTAGTTATTCATCTTCATAGTGACCTAGGGGGGAAATGGGTTAGTGGGCACATGGTGTCAATTTAACCCCAAATACCCCTATATCCATGAGTTCTACCTACATATCTAATACTCTGAATAGGACCTCATACTGAACTAGATGTGTTGGTTTGTGTATGAATCATGTAATATGTGGAAAGCAAGTACAATATTGACCTATCTTGTAACTTGAAAAATATTGCTCTTATATTTCTAGTACTTTATACCTATGTATATTTTGTTCTTATGATTTATATGAGAATATAAAAAAATATCAAAGGTTTACTTTATCAATTGCTTGATTTAATGATTTGGTAAGTTTTCTTATTTCTTTTTTACGTGAAAAATGAATGAGGGTTGATCTTTTATTTATATCAATCCCTTTGGATAAAAAACTTGCAATAAATAACTTAGGCTATCCATTAGGATATTGTTATCACCAAATATTACACCCTATAGTGGGTTGTTAAAGCCTACTCTAATATTTGGGCAACATTGGAATACCTCTATATCTATGGGTTGTTTATGGTAGAGGTAGACCTCAGGTTTAAGGGTTAGCCCCATAGATATGACTTTGGTTACATATCACCTACACTAACTACTTGCTTGGATGAAAAGGGATAGAAATAAAATGAAAAATAAACTACTCTATTGAGGTGATACACCAAAAATATCTCCACTAGAATATCATACACTTTCACTATGAAACATGACTCACAATACTAGTCTCAAAATTATGAATTGCTCTAGCATTAGTATTTCAAACATGAAGGTGATATGCATGATACTACTCAAGTTGAGTGAACAAGAGGTCATTTTTAGAAATTAAGGCTATTAATTACACTTTAATATATACCAATTCACTTAAAAACACTTTATGTGACTTGTTAGAGTGGAAACTTCTTGCATCAAACATGGAAGAGTTGAGAGAAAGGAAAGATATATATTAATCACTTTACCTTTCACTATACACTACTTCAACACTTAGATAAGATATAATGTGAACTCAAAACTAGATATCAAATATTTATTTCAAAGGTGAAATATAGTATCAAACTAGTAGGGATTTACCATACCAGGTGTGGATTCCCCTACAAAATCCAAAATGGGTTGCATTTATAGAATGTGTGAAAGGTGAGAAAAGAAGTGGAGCTCAAGGGTAACAAGAAAAAGTGTCAAGTGATGAAGAATAGTTACATTTTATTATAATTAAGTGTATAATATACTAATAAAGGTCTTCTTAGATAAGTGTCCATATAAAACATGGAAAACTCCTCACACTGGCTTAGGGTCCTCAAATGGTCTTCTTAAAAATTGCCTTGATGATGAGGCATCTCTTGACTTCTAAAAACATAAATAGGTAAAGTTGACACATGTGCACTATCTTAGTGGGGTTGGAAATATTCCATGATATTAATCATATACATCCCTAACTATTATTCATCTTTTAAACACGTGTACTCACCATCTACAGTCACTCGTTAGTTTTCTAGGCCTCATTCTTTAAATTTGTTACCCAAGAGACCTTTAGTTTCTCAAAAAAATATATGTAACATGTGTTAGGACACCTATCTATGACCCCTTTTATTTCCACTCCTTGAATTAGACCTTAAATTTTTCTCAAACCAAACTTCACATATTATCATTAAGCAGTCACTCCTCATTCTCATTATCTATCCAAGACTACCTGGAATGAACTATGTATCAAATGGAATTTTTAATTTATTAGAGGTAATAATTAAGAATAATGAGTTATAACAAGTCCCAATTGACATCCCCAAATTATTCTCACTCTTTAGTTCTCTTTTAAACCTAAAAAACACATAAAAACCTACAAAAAACCATATTTTTAGTTTATCTATACAAGTAGGGTACAAACCAATTTTATGGATGGAGCATAAGATATTCATAAATAATTCCAAAACAACTTCCAATCCATATAATTATTTATTAATTTATTTACATCAGTTTCTTCTCCATCAGGTCTTAGATAAGTGTTTAAGAGGGTTTTGAGTGATTTGGAGGTTTTAGCCATTATTTATAAAAAATAAACATTACAACTCCTAATAAATCCCACTGAGTTTGATATCAAGACCTTCCTCAACTATCAATAGCTCCTTGGGTCACCATGCAATGTGTCTTTATAGGTGTGACCAAGAAAAGCTGGTCTATTGAGCTTTAGAATGCATTCTAGGCACCCTCAAATGAGTTTGAACCAAAAAATTCCCCTATATGTAGTTCTTTTATAAACCAATGGATATTGGAAACTCTCTACCTTCCCCTGAGTTCATCAATGGACTAGAGATTTTTTATGGTCATGTAAATGAAGCTAGACCCTTCAAGGGCTTAAGTCTAGTTCTAGGCCTAATTGTGCTTCATGACCTATGACTACCTCTAAGTGGATTTTTAATATTATTAGTGACTTTAAATTCTTATTAATATTCAAATAAACCTTAAACATCATCATTAAATTCATTTAAGACTCTCACTTCATCCCTTTCTCACATTTACATACCCTACCTATAGTCTTCATCTTGATTGGGAGTGCCCTCTATCTGAGACAAAATAGAGGGCATATCCCATTTTTTTCCTACCAATTTAAATTTATTTGAAGCTTCTTTAGTTATTAAAGACCTTATACACAAAATTTCATATATATATCACACCAATAGACCCTTCAACTCTTACAATCCCCCAAAACTGGCTCATAAGACTTGACTATGGAGGGACTTTATACTGACTATAGGTTGAATGTTTAAAAACTTAGTATTTATCCTATTTACTTGATCTAAGCATCACATGAGATGTATATCACCATTTTTATAATGTTCATCAACATTTTTAACATTATATACTTATGCCAACCTTATCAACATACACTCTCCACTTAACTAGGCCTAGTCCAAGAACTGTAGTAGACTATAGGTGTTTATCTTAGTAGAGATTGGGGTTTCCTATAAGTGAAGGTGAATGTTTTAGACATCGATATTATTATTTAGAGTCATATCAAATAATTTCATAGTTATTTGAACTCAATCATGTCTTAGGGTTATGCTCAATGTTCAAACTACTTTTTCCCATGTATTGTCAGTTTACAATCTGACTATAGGTGACATTTTGAGAGAAAAAGGACTCCTATAGGTGGTGACCTAAGTCAAACTAGTGTTTCCCAAATCCCTAAATTTCCCCTTAGGTCACTAGGGTCATTATCACTCTAATGGAGTCACTTTGTCATTGAATCCTACAACCAATGTTTTTACATTATAAGTCCATTTGAGCTTAAATCACTATAGCTTATTGAAGGTTTTTAGTGTTAATTTACTTGAAATGGAAACCTGTTCACACTATCCTCTCATGACCAAACAATCACTCTTTATGTCAAGACATTTTCCTCCATTTTTAGGCTATAATATGGAAACTACTTAGGCTTACCATACCTCAAGACACTTCTCTATGGGATGACCAAAAGTATGAGCATGACTTGATTCAGAGAGGTTAAGGTAACATTTCTCAAATGCAACTTTTCAAACATGTGATCAAGGCCTTAGGTTTGCCTACATGAAATGACCTTACTATTATCACAATGACTCTCTGAATGCCATCAAACTTGATGAATGTCTCAAATAAGTTCAAACACTTGTATTCCAACTCTCTTAGACCTTTGTGGAGCTACCTATAAGTGGACATTAGATTTATGACTATGTGCATATTGAATTGATTATCATAACTAATCTCCTAACCTTGTGAAGGGTTAAATATCCTTTTTATTTCCACCTTATGATAATTCTCACACTCCTTGAAATATATATGTGTCATGGACATGATTTTTTAAGGACTTATTTCACTTGGTTATATGTGATAGTTACATGGAAACCTGACTGTTTGAAACTTTTCACTTCACTAAGTGTTACTCTTTAAGACTCAATCCTCCAAAACAAAACTAAACATGATGTTGTGAGAGGTGATAAACAACATCACCTTGCATTACCATTGCTATTAATATTAAAAGAGGGATATAAGCTTCTGTAGATGATGGAAAATGTCTATAAACTATCAATGGAGCCCTTAACTAGCAAAGTGAGATAGTTATAATCATTTTTTAACTTCTAAATGTGCAAACATGACTAAGAATTATTGAACATTTTTTCCCATAGGCCAAAATGGATCAACCCCCTATATTCAAAACCTTGTATAACTTTTTATAATGTTATAGGGTATGTTTCAACTCATTTTATGTCATTTCATATGCCATTCTAAGTTGTGTTCATGGTCTAGCTTAGTCATTGTGTCTTTTGGTGTCTTAAGGGTCATTTTTGGATCATTTATACAAGTGGCATATTTTCATGGTGTTGAGCAGTTGCAAGAGTAGGTCCATGAAATCCTAAGGTTACAATTAGGAGATATTTCAACTTTTAGCTAAGTATTGGGGAATTTTTTGGGAAAATTATCTAAGGTAAGGATCCTACAGACTTATTTATTTCAAGAAAAAGCTCCACAACTAATTTCCCAAAGACCTAATTAATTTAGGAGAATTGTCCACATAAAAAAGCTAAGTGTTATATTTCTTTTGGGAAAATTGTCTGCACAATTTTCTCGAAACCATTATTCTTTCAGGGAAAATTTTTGACAAAAGTTTTAAAGGAATTTTTTTATTGCATAAATTATTTGAAACACAAGGATTGCAAAAATTGGTCCAAAACAAAAATCCCAAAGTGTATTTTTCTCAAGAAAGAGCCCTAAACAAAAAGCCTGAAAGATCTTTTTCATTTGGGAAAATTATCTAAACACTTTTTTTTAGGGGTGTTTTATCAAGAAAAGTGGCCAAAACACTTTTCCCAAAGGATATTTTCTTGGGAAAGTGTCCCAAATAATTTCCCCAAAGGTTCATTTCTTTTGATAAAAAGGTCCAAAGCAAAAATCCCAAAAGGTCATTTTTCAAGGAAATGGTCCTTTATAGAATATCTGAAGCACAATTTTCAAAATGTCCAAAGGGAAATTTTCAAAAGTTTTAAAGGGCATTTTAAAAGGGCAAAGGGCTATTTCAAAAAGGGCAAAAGGCAATTCTAAGGACACAATTATTTTGGGAAAATTGTCTAAGACAATTTTTTCAAAGGCAAAATGTAATATCCCTTCGAATATCAAAACAAAAGCTCTGAATTGCTTATCTGAATTTCTGCAAAACATCTTCAAATAGATAAATAAATCATAGTATAAATTCTTATTTATTTGCTCATAAGCTTACAATAGAGATCCTCTGTCAAGTATACAAAGAATATTGAAAGTACAGCCTTAATAGCTTGAATATTCCACAAACTGGTCTGAATCTGGTACGTCTCGGCTTGTTGTGTCAAAAACACAGTCACCAACATCGGTTATACTGTCGTCGTCAGTCGACCTGTAGTCGTTAACTTGCCAACGTCGATAATATGTCGACCGATGTCGGTCTCTGTAGGTCCCTATTCACCGATGTCGGTGCCTGAACTTTCTGTAGGTGCGTACTGATTTTCACAGATCTGTACGAAAGTCGTACGGCCACTAATGTCACACAACCTGTATGCTTGATCCTGATCTATAGAATTATGGGCTAATACAAAAGATCTATATCTGGATAATTCTTGAATCAAAACCCAAAATAATGAAATACATGTAAACCCTTGTGATAGCTTCTGAGTGAAGTTATCTCTCAAACTTGTAAACACCTGTGATAACTTCTATATGAAGTTATCTCTCAATTTGGCAATAGATCGGCTGATCTTTCACAACCTCTGAATCACACACAATGAAGAGTTGACATTCTTCAATGCAAATGGAATCCTGGAACCCTTGGCTCAGTCTTCACAGAAGAATTTCTTAACAAGAATCAATATCAATAATAATCATGCATACAAACTCTCTCCCATGAGAGATCTTTATACCCCTCCAAAGGTGTGCTTGCTAAAATTAGATTCCCTTAAATTAGACTTAGGGCTTCCTTAAATTAGAACTAGGGTCTTAAAATTAGACCAATTCTTAAATTAGAACTAGGGTCTTAAAATTAGACCAATTCTTAAATTAGAACTAGGGTCTTAAAATTAGACCAATTCTTAAATTAGAATTAGGATCCTAAAATTAGACCCAATAATTAATAATTAATAATTAATTAAAATTGGACCAAATAATTAATATTTGATTAAATCAATCAAATATTAATATCTCCCTTAATTCATGTCTGAAAGATCCCAAACGAAATCCAAGCCCAGTTCCATCAAGACCCTCTATGCATCTCATCAGCTTACGAGGGTCGAATAATAGGCTAATCATCTACTCTGCACATGTCAACTAAAAAGGGGACATGACAATCTGCCCCTCCTGAAATTGCTTGCCCTCAAGCAATCACTAAATGATAGACCAATCAATCCACCTGGATCCCAAATGAAGTCTCGATCTATAGTGCTGTCAACCAACACAAACCCCAGGCCCTGTCCATCACCACTCTCATCTAATGGCGTCACATCACCTCTGTCTCCTGTATGCATATCATCATCAACATGTGACCCACCTATAAAAGAAAGCTGAGACTCTACCACATGTGCTAACTCTTGAATTGAACTCACCTCAAGACAAAGCTCATCCTCATATCTCTCCTGTGTTGGTGCCAATGTGCACTCGTCATCGCACTCTATCATGTCATGTAGTATAGGCATCTCCATCCGATGAAAAAACATATGTTTGAAGTTGTTGCCCCGTATTGCCTTAAGAATATGTGTTTTCCCATCAACCTCAAAATGAACCTCCATGTCTTTGAGACGAAGAGTAACTTCCTCAAATGATTGAAGCCACTTCATACCCAAGACTAATTCTATGTCCCCCATGTTCACTACATAATAATTAGCCTTGAACTCATAGTTGTTCAAGTGCAATGGGAGGTCTCTAATCATACGCTCACACCTAAGAGTGTGACCATCGGCTACCTTAACTCTAATGCCCTCAAAATCTTCAGTAGTGAGTCCATGCTTCTCCACAAATCTAGCATCTCTGAAATTATGTGTGGCTCCTGTATCAAGAAGGGTGGTGACCTTCTGCCCTGCCAAAACTCCATGGAGTCTGAATGACTCATCTGACTGAATGCTGGATAGGCGTGCCTCCTATATATGAAGCTCTAAATCTGCCTCTGCCTTAGGCTCTGAAGCCTCTGCCTCCTTAGAACTATCTTGTTGTTTGGAATCTTCTGATTTTGCATCCTCATAATATGCCCACATCACATGCTTTGCTTTGCCCTTAGGCCTCAAAGGGCAATCGTGATGGATATCATATGGACCTTTGCGGTAGAATCAAAGCTTCTTCTTGCATAGATCATTAAGCACCTCATGATCTAAAGGTGGTGCTACTGGATTGGCTTTTGAATCATTTTTAACCCCAAATTTATCTATGTTAAAATATGGTCTCTCTGTATCCCCGTTGGAGTGCTTATGGTCTCTAGATGAAGAAGTACCTCTGGAGTTAGATCTACTTGATGGGGCTGCCATCTCCATACTGTGCGCCTTCTTCATAGCTTCCTGTAATAAAGGAGGATCAAAGCCTTTGATCCAACCTCTCAATGGTTCTGTCAATCCCTCCATGAAGAGTACTACTAGTCGCCTCTCTGAAATGTTAGGAACCATGACTGATAACTTCTGGAAGTCACCAATGTATGACTCTAGACTGCCGCTTTGGTGTAACTGTGCCAATTCTTAGAAATAAGACTCTGGATCCCTCCTGTCAAAATGCTCTACCAGCCTATCCACAAACTCTTGATAAGAAGTGATCTGATCATGATGGAGTGTCACCATCCCGTGGTGCCACCAATCGTGAGCTACTCCCTCAAGATGTAGTGTCGCATATCTGATAGCATCTTCCTTGGCCATCAGACCCAATGTGAGAAAGGTGTCCAACTTACTGATCCAAGCCTGTGTTGTGACCTTACCACTTCCATCGAACATCGTGAGTGTGAGCCTACTTGTAGCATGCTTAAGATCATTGTTCTAATGTCTAGGTCCCCTGTCCTGTCTAGCCAATTTGTAGTGCTCTCTCCTCAGATTAATAAAATGATCAAAGGTCATCCTCTCTCGAACATGAGGAGGTAATAAATTCCACTCATCATCTGCAGCAAAGTAAACATCTGCAAATGAGGAATCTCTTGCCTCCTCCTCTGCTGGAACTTCTGGTTCCTCTCGAACAAATGTAGGACATGTAGGCCTATCTACTGTTCTAGAGTGGCCCTGCTGGGGTCTCTGATTAACCGTAACATCTCTGTTATCACCTTGGTCCCCATTCTATCTATCATGTGGGTTCATCCTCCTTATCATAGTAGTTAGTGCCTGTAGTGCTTATGTCATCTCACAGTAGGATTCTCTGGTACCCGAATCATCATTATGTCAGTGGGCCCTGGGTGGGCTACCCTCTCGTCTGTCACTCATGACAATCGGTTGCTGTTCTAACAACTAGGTACCTTTAAGCAAAGCTCTACTGTATGTGTAATACCTGTGTGGTCCTAACTCTTGTGGCTGCATAAGATTTTCAAACCCTCAGGATGGCAGGATTTAGCTCTGATACCACTGTAATATCCCTTCGAATATCAAAACAAAAGTTTTGAATTGCTTATCTGAATTTTTGCAAAATATCTTCAAATAGATAAATAAATCACAGTATAAATTCTTATTTATTTGCTCATAAGCTTACAATAGAGATCCTCTGTCAAGTATACAAAGAATATTGAAAGTATGGCCTTAATAGCCTGAATATTCTGCAAACTAGTCTGAATCTGGTACGTCTCAGCTTGTTGTGTAAAAAACACAGTCACCAACGTTAGTTATACTACCATCTTCAGTCGACCTGTAGTCGTTAACTTGCCGACGTTGATAATATGTCAACCGATGTTGGTCTCTGTAGGTCCCTGTTCGCCGATGTCGGTGCCTGAACTTTCTGCAGGTGCATACAAATTTTCATGGATCTGTATGCAAGTCGTACGGCCGCTGATGTCGCACAACCTGTATGCTTGATCCTGATCTATAGAATTATGGGCTAATACAAAAGATCTATATCTGGATAATTCTTGAATCAAAACCCAAAATAATTAAATACCTGTAAACCCTTGTGATAGCTTCTGAGTGAAGTTATCTCTCAAACTTGTAAACACCTATGATAACTTCTGTATGAAGTTATCTCTCAATTTGGCAATAGATCGGCTGATCTTTCACAACCTCTAAATCACACACAATGAAGAGTTGATGTTCTTCAATGCAAATGGAATCTTGGAACCCTTGGCTCAGTCTTCACAGAAGAATTTCTTAACAAGAATCAATATCAATAATAATCATGCATACAAACTCTCTCCCATGAGTGATCCTTATACCCCTCCAAAGGTGTGCTTGCTAAAATTAGATTCCCTTAAATTAGACTTAGGGCTTCCTTAAATTAGAACTAGGGTCTTAAAATTAGACCAATTCTTAAATTAGAACTAGGGTCTTAAAATTAGACCAATTCTTAAATTAGAATTAGGATCCTAAAATTAGACCCAATAATTAATAATTAATAATTAATTAAAATTGGACCAAATAATTAATATTTGATTAAATCAATCAAATATTAATATCTCCCTTAATTCATGTCTGAAAGATCCCAAACGAAAGCCAAGCCCAGCTCCATCAAGACCCTCTATCCATCTCATCAGCCTACGAGGGTCGCATAATAGGCTAATCATCTACTCTTCACATGTCAACTAAAAAGGGGACATGACAATCCGCCCCTCCTGAAATTGCTTGCCCTCAAGCAATCACTGAATGATAGACCAATCAATCCACCTAGATCCCAAATGAAGTCTCGATCTACAGTGCTGTCAACCAACACAAACCCCAGGCCCTGTCCATCACCACTCTCATCTAATGGCATCACATCACCTCTGTCTCCTGTACGCATATCATCATCAACATGTGACCCACCTGTAAAAGAAAGCTGAGACTCTACCACATATGCTAACTCTTGAAATGAACTCACCTCAAGACAAAGCTTGTCCTCATATCTCTCCTGTGTTGGTGCCAATATGCACTCATCATCGCACTCTATCATGTCATGTAGTATAGGCATCTCCATCCGATGAAAAAACATATGTTTGAAGCTGCTGCCCCGTATTGCCTTAAGAATATGTGTTTTTCCATCAACCTCAAAATGAACCTCCATGTCTTTGAGACGAAGAGTAACTTCCTCAAATGAATGAAGCCACTTCATACCCAAGACTAATTCTATGTCCCCCATGTTCACTACATAATAATTAGCCTTGAACTCATAGTTGTTTAAGCACAATGGGAGGTCTCTAATCATACGCTCACCTAAGAGTGTGACCATCGGCTACCTTAACTCTAATGCCCTCAAAATCTTCAGTAGTGAGTCCACGCTTCTCCACAAATCTAGCATTTATGAAATTATGTGTGGCTCCTGTATCAAGAAGGGTGGTGACCTTCTGCCCTGCCAAAACTCCATAGAGTCTGAATGACTCATTCGACTGAATGCTAGATAGGCATGCCTCCTATATATGAAGCTCTAAATATGCCTCTGCCTTAGGCTCTGAAGCCTCTGCCTCCTCATAACTATCCTGCTGTTCAAAATCCTCTATTTCTGCATCCTCATAATATGCCCACATCACATGATTTGCTTTGCCCTTAGGCCTCAAAGGGCAATTGTGATGGATATCATATGGACCTTTGCAGTAGAAGCAAATCTTCTTCCTGCGTAGATCATTAAGCACCTCACGATCCAAAGGTGGTGCTGCTAGATTGGCTTTTGAATCATTTTTAACCCCGAATTTATCTATGTTAAAATCCGGTCTCTCTGTATCCCCGTTGGAGTGCTTATGGTCTCTAGATGAAGAAGTACCTCTGGAGTTAGATCTACTTGATGGGGCTGCCATCTCCATACTGCGGACCTTCTTCATAGCTTCTTATAATGAAGGAGGATCAAAGCCTTTGATCCAACCTCTCAATGGTTTTGTCAATCCCTCCATGAAGAGTACTACTAGTCACCTCTCTGAAATGTCAGGAACCATGACTGATAACTTCTGGAAGTCACCAATGTATGACTCTAGACTACCGCTTTGGCGCAACTGTGCCAATTCTTAGAAATAAGACTCTGGATCCCTCCTGTCAAAATGCTCTACCGGCCTATCCACAAACTCTTGATAAGAAGTGATCTGATCATGTTGGAGTGTCACCATCCCGTGGTGCCACCAATCGTGAGCTACTCCCTCAAGATGTAGTGTCGCATATCTGATAGCATCTTCCTCAGCCATCAGATGCAATGTGAGAAAGGTGTCCAACTTACTAATCCAAGCCTACGTTGTGACCTTACCACTTCTGTCAAACATCGTGAGTGTGAGCCTACTTGTATCATGCTTAAGATCATTGTTCTGATGTCTAGGTCTCCTGTCCTGTCTAGCGAATCTGTAGTGCTCTCTCCTCAGATTAACAAAATGATCAAAGGTCATCCTCTCTCAAACATGAGGAGGTAATAAATTCCACTCATCATTTGTAGCCAAGTAAACATCTACAAATGAGGAATCTCCTACCTCTTCCTCTGCTAGAACTTTTGGTTCCTCTCAAACAAACGTAGGACGTGTAGGTCTATCTGTTGTTCTGGAGTGGCCCTGCTGGGGTTTTTGATTAACCGTAACATCTCTATTATCACCTTGGTCCCCATTCTATCTATCATGTGGGTTCATCCTCCTTATCATAGTAGTTAGTGCCTGTAGTTCTTGTGTCATCTCATGATAGGCTTCTCTGGTACCCGGATCATCATTATGTCGGTGGGCCTTGGGTGGGCTACCCTCTCGTCTGTCACTCATGATAATCGGCTACTGTTCTAACAATTGGGTACCTTCAATCAAAGCTCTACTATGTGTGTAATACCTGTGTGTTCCCAACTCTTATGGCTGCATAAGATTTTCAAACCCTCAGGATGGTAGGATCTAGCTCTGATACCACTGTAATATCCCTTCGAATATCAAAACAAAAGCTTCGAATTGCTTATCTAAATTTCTGCAAAATATCTTCAAATAGATAAATAAATCACAGTATAAATTCTTATTTATTTGCTCATAAGCTTACAATAGAGATCCTCTGTCAAGTATACAAAGAATATTGAAAGTATGGCCTTAATAGCTTGAATATTCTGCAAACTGGTCTGAATCTGGTACGTCTCAGCCTGCTGTGTAAAAAACACAGTCACCAACATCAGTTATACTACCGTCATCAATCGACCTGTAGTCGTTAACTTGCTAACGTCGATAATATGTCAACCGATGTCGGTCTCTGTAGGTCCCTGTTCGCCGATGTCAGTGCCTAAACTTTCTATAGGTGCGTACAGATTTTCACAGATCTGTACGAAAGTCGTATGGCCACTGATGTCGCACAACCTGTATGCTTGATCCTGATATATAGAATTATGAGCTAATACAAAAGATCTATATCTAGATAATTCTTGAATCAAAACCCAAAATAATGAAATACTTGTAAACCCTTGTGATAGCTTCTAAGTGAAGTTATCTCTCAAACTTGTAAACACCTGTGATAACTTCTGTATGAAGTTATCTCTCAATTTGGCAATAGATCAGCTGATCTTTCACAACCTCTGAATTGCACACAATGAAGAGTTGACGTTCTTCAATGCAAATGGAATCCTGGAACCCTTGGCTCAGTCTTCACAGAAGAATTTCTTAACAAGAATCAATATCAATAATAATCATGCATACAAACTCTCTCCCATGAGAGATTCTTATACCCCGTTAAAGGTGTGCTTGCTAAAATTAGATTCCCTTAAATTAGACTTAGGGCTTCCTTAAATTAGAACTAGGGTCTTAAAATTAGACCAATTCTTAAATTAGAACTAGGGTCTTAAAATTAGACCAATTCTTAAATTAGAACTAGGGTCTTAAAATTAGACCAATTCTTAAATTAGAATTAGGATCCTAAAATTAGACCCAATAATTAATAATTAATAATTAATTAAAATTGGACCAAATAATTAATATTTGATTAAATCAATCAAATATTAATATCTCCCTTAATTCATGTCCGAAAGAGCCCAAATGAAAGCCAAGCCCAGCTCCATCAAGACCCTCTATCCATCTCATTAGCCTACGAGGGTCGCATAATAGGCTAATCATCTACTCTGTACATGTCAACTAAAAAGGGGACATGACACAAAAGAAATTTAGAGAATTTGTTCCAAGGCAAAAGACTAAGTACAATTTATTTCACACATTTTGTCTAAAACAGAGATCTTAAAGACAAATTCTATCAGATATTTTGTTCACAAGAATTTGTTCTGAGGCAAAATAATATGTAAAAATTCCTTTGAAGGAAGTGGTTGAGACATAATATCCCAAGAAAAATGGTCCATAGCAAAAGGCTAAAACACAAAGTCCAAAGAAATTATTGGGAACCAGAGTGATGTTCACACAAGTATCAAAGTTCAGGCTCAGTATTCAATCATTGGAGATCAAATTTAATGGTTTGTGGGATGTCAAATACATTTTTTTAGACATCAAATAATGGTCATGTAGATGTCAACTTCAAGCCCTAACAGATAACTGTTGAAGTTCAAATATCCCAATGACGGTCATGCAAATGTCAAAGTTAAGTCCTAGAAAATAGTCATTAGAATTCAAAATTCAAGATCTGATGGTGTAGATCAGTCAAGAATAAATATAATGGCATGAGATTAACTAGTAGGAGAATAGGCCCAGGCAAATCAATGGATCATGTCTAATTATGGATTCAAATCTAATGACACATGATCAAGTCAATGAGTTAAGGAGCTCAATAGGTCACCACATGGTGTAATCACATGAAGTAATAGACTAATAGTAGGATCCTAAGAATAATGCATGATTGAAAAGTGGTATGAGCAAATTTAATCATTTAAATTAGGATCAACAAAGCAAGATGAATCAAAAGATCAATGATCTGAGCCATTTTTTGATAGCCAATTAGACAAAGGTTGACAAAGTAACTTTTGATGGGGTAAGGTAAACAAAAAGTATGGATTTGAATTTGATCATGGTTTAGTTTAGACAGATCCAACATTTTAAAATATGCCACTAAGGTGGACACATAGACTTCAATGGTTTCATCTCTAGGACCAACTACATGAAAGGGACCCTTCTCCTCATTATTGCATGCAATGGAAAACTAGCAAAGAATAATTAACACCAAGACAAATCCTTAACAAATTGATCTGATTATTTTAACCACATTGATGTTAGAACCCAACTTGGATTAACTTGATCCCACTATTGAAACCATTATAGAATATCAAGGAGGGAATAATGTAACTGTGTAACTGCATAAAGTGGCAGGGGGTCAATCAAAAGGTTTGACAGAGAAATTTTGACTATGGTTAAAACATTCAAACTGATTGATTACCCTTTTCAATGCCAAGGCTCCCTTTCTCTTGCTTCCTTTCTTTTATATATATAGCTCTTGAGATATTATAAAGTACCACCACACCATGTATTGTGAATCCCTACTAGATTGATGTTATATTTTTCCTATGAACATTAATATAATCATATTCTTAAGTTTTGAATAATTTTCTAAGTCTGCAAGTGATGTATGGTGATGAGAAGTGATAATTTTTTATCCTTCCTTCCCTTATCCTTTCATCTTTGAGCAAGATTTCCTAGTCTAATAGGTCATATAGAGTGTGGTCTAGTGTGTAAATATTTTTTAAGTTTAAAATTATGTTTGGAGTATGTAATCTTACCTCTGATTCATTTACCTTATGTTAATTCTCACATCTTGCTTCTATATTTAAATACTCATGTTAGAACCTATTAAAGCTAAGAGATTAATCTGTATTCTTTGTTTCATTTATGGTATAAATATGATGGTCATGTGGAAGACATTTTTGGTGCATCACCTCCTTTAGATTAGGTTAAATTTATGAATTATCTAACTCTTTTCCCTATAAGTAAGCATTAGTTTAATTGATAAAAAATGCATGACATATTCAAGGGGCTAGCCCTTAAACCTAGAGGCACATTTCCAATATAGGTACACCCACATACATGGAAATTTTCTCATATTTCCCAAATCTATAAGAGGCTTGATAAACCCCTTATAGGGTGTAATATTTGGTGACAATATTTATAGCATGCCCATTGGGACCATATTGTCTTCAAGACAACTTATGAAGGTGAATTTTGGTCTTGACAAACACTAGCTACAAATTGGTGTGCTACTTAGCATTTGGTGACTCCTCAAAGTAAATCTAGTTTCAACCCATTACTTTTTCATAAACTTGCCCCCATAATCCATGGTCCTCACTAAGTCCTCCTCTGCTAGAACATCTAACCCTATTAATCCACCCATGCATCCTAAGATCCCTCTTGTAATTCAGTATCCATAACTTAATCTACCCTTTGAAAAACAAGTAGATTTTGCTAGGGAGGAAGAGGTTGAATAATTTGAATATCTTAAATAAGAATACATGGCTAGGCCTCATGCTTTCCCTACCTTCAACACTAATAATCCAATCCAACTTCATGCATATGATGGCATCCTTCCTAATTCCATTAAAGGTGTGCCCACATTCAAGGGTGAAAGTCATACCACACCTAGTGAACACATTAGACATGTTTCTAACTTTTTTATTTTCCAAAATATTATTCAAGAGAACATTACCATTAAGATCCTTTCCATGTCCCTTAAATTCAAGGCTCTTGTTCATAATTCCAATACCAAAACTAAGGTGGCTCCTATGAAAATAGAAAATAATGTTGATTGGAAATCAAAGTTCCTAGCCTTAGAGGATAAAAATAAAAGAAGTAATATATATTAAGGTACCTATCATAATCTCTACCCTCATCATCAATAGTATGGTCAGTAATATGGAGGAGGGAGAAGTCAATGGAAGCCTAACTCTAATAGGCATATAAATGTGTATAGTCCTAACTCCACCACTAATGCAAAGGAGATGGTACCAATTCATATCAATCTAGTAAATGATAAGATTGATAAAAAAACCAATTCAAGAATACTAATGAGAATGGAGAATAGGCTAGAGTGGCTTAAGGGGTAGTTATTCCCCTCTTATCAAATGAAGATGAGGTAATAATACAAGTTAATGAGGATTGACAACCTCAAGGAAAGATCTTCACCAATTTTTTGGTTGAAGACACTTTTGTGATAAATCAAGGAGCCTCTATTACAGACAATATGAAGGCCAAAAGAAAGGCTCTAGGAGGTGGTATCAGTATGCCCTTAGGCTCATCTAATCCTCTTGCAAGGTAGCAAGGCATGGCTATAAATGTGATAGCTCTAAAAGCTAATATACCTCCATCAAGTTAAAATGTGGTAAGGTTTGTTCAAGGTACCTATATTCCTAAATTTCCAAGCAATTATTTACCTCTAAGGACATAATAAAAGGTGAGTAATAATGCTCTAAATGTAGTGGATTCCTTTAAAAATTCAAAATCATCTATCTCCCTATGGGATATCCTTCATATGCCTGGCTAAAAATAATTGTTACAAAAGTAATTTTCCATTATTCCTACTATTCTTTCATCTCCAAATCAAACTAATAGTCATGTTATCCTTAAAAATTCTCCTAACACTATTTTTAGTCATCTACTAGGACTGATAAGCCTCTACCATTTTACCTCACCCTCATTATAGGTGACAAATTGGTTCACAATTGCATAGTTGATAGTGGATCCTCTACTTCTATCATGCCCAAATTTATAGTTGGAAATTTTGGCATAAATTATGAGAATCATATCAAAAGAGTTATCCATCTAGATGGTACACCTACTAAGACAAAAGGGTTGATAAAAACCTAAATATTTTCTTGCATAATTGTCTTAGCTTTCTAATCCTTCAAGATATAGTTGTTGTTGACCTCCCAACTCACTTTGCAATATGCATGTCAAGGGAATTAATAGCCAAGATAGGTGGATATCTCTTATCTGATTAGTCTTTCTTAAATTTCATAATAAAGTATGGGGCCAAGGTGATATTTAGGACACAACCTCTTACAAGGTTTCATATTAAACCTTACATTGAAGCAAGTTCTAACTTGAATTACATTTTTCATGAGGAGGAGCCTAATGTGGATGGGGGAGCTTCTAAACTTGAATAAATTTATGATTTATTCTTGGTTGATTATGTTTTAAATGTATATGGTTGTGATCCTTATGAATACTTTAAGAATACTAACCTTGGGACTTACCTTATGCATGACCAGCCATTTGAAGAAGTTGAGGTAAGTGTAAAAAAATGTACAACTACATGATTCATGAGTATGATGATCATAGGTTGATGAACCTAATTGAGCACCATAGTGGGAATAATGATGTTTTCAATCCTACTATTGATGAATATGCTCTAGATGGTGACACTCATGAAGAGGAGGATGACTTATGGATAATATTTGAGGCCATATGTCAAGAATTTAACAAGATTGGTAATATTCTTTCTTCTCCCAAGAAATGTATGTCTTATGTGTTTGTTTATGAAACTAATGATTAGGCTCTTAAGTTTTCTATAAAGTATGAAATTAAATGGAATGTTGTTAAGGAAGATGGACATTAATCTACTATTCAAAATCTTACAATTTTAGAGGGACCCAGTGAGGTCAAGGTAGAAGTTGTTATGACTAAAGGATAGTTAGGCGATCCATCTAGTATTAATCCATGTTTAGATGGGTTGGATCATAAATAATAACTTGATACTCCCAAGTATCAAGTATATCCTATGAAATAAGATAAAAAGGTTGAATTAGTTGTCATCATCCCTATTCTATAGTATGATGAATGTATAATAGATATGGAAATGATTAAAAGGATTATAGCTCCAACCAAGGCTCTTATAGAGAAAGAATATCATTCATGAAGGTCCTAGATAGTTTACTTGTAGACCTAAGAAGATTTAAATGTGATAAGCTTCTTGATCACCTATATATGCAAGTGATTAGTAATGAGCATGTTCCTCATGCTAGGCTACCTTCATGGAGTGATAAAGATGTTAGGGGAACCATTTTTGACCTGATTGAGGTATGATCAAATGTTTCACCTCTGGATTTTAATCTTGTAAATATTAGGTTAAGTGTGTGTTTCCTTTCTTGTTATATTGTGTTTAATAAGTGATTTTGAAGCATAGTGTGTTTTGCTTAGTTCCTTGCTTTGTGTTTTATTCCTATTATTTTCTATGTTTCATGTGTCGTTCAAAGCAGTTTATAGTCCATCTTATATACTTGTCAATCCATATCCCAATAGATAGGATTAGATAACTGGTCATGGTATAACAAGCATGCCACCCTTAGGAAATTACCAAATATGTTGACTACTTTTTCCCATAGGCCAAAATGGATCGACTCCCTATAGTCATAACCTTGTATAGGGGATTTTTATAATGTTATAGGGTATGTTTTAGCTCATTTTACATCATTTTATATGCTATTCTAAGTTGTGATCATGCTCTAGCTTAGTCTTTATGTCTTTTGGTGTCTTAAGGGTCATTTTTGGATCATATATGCAAGTGGTAGATTTTCATTGTGTTGAGCAGTTGCAAGAATAGGCCAAAAAAGCCTAAGGTTGTACTTGGGAGAAATTTCAAATTTTTGCCAAGTGTTGGGGAATTTTTAAGTAAAATTGTCCAAGGCAAGGATCCCATAGACTTATTTATTTTGGGTAAAAGTTTTGTAATAATTTTCTCAAAGACCTAATTATTTCTAGAGAATTCCCTGCATAAAAAAGCTAAGTGTCATATTTCTTTTAGGAAAATTGTCTACATAATTTTCTTGAAAGCATTATTCTTTTGGGGAAAATGTTTGACAAAAGTTTTGAAGGTAGTTTTCTTTTAGACAAATTGTCTGAAACACAAGGCCCATAAAAATTGGTCAAAACAAAAATCTCGAAGGATATTTTTCTCAAAAGAGTGCCCTAAAAAAAAAGCCTAAAAGGTTTTTTTCTTTCATGAAAATTGTCTAAACACTTTTTTTGAAGGGTATTTTATCAACCAAAGTGGCCAAAACACTTTTACCAAAGGGTATTTCTTAGGAAAGTGTCCCAAAAAATTTCCCCTTAGGGTCATTTCTTTTGGGAAAAAGGTCCAAATCAAAAGTCATGGAAGGTCATTTTTCAAGTAAATGATCCTTTATAAAATATCTGAAGGGAAATTTTCAAAAGTTCCAAAGGGAATTTTCAAAATTTTTGAAGGGAATTTTTAAAGGGTAGAGGGATATTTCAAAAAGGCTGAAAGGAAATTCTAAGGACATAATTCTTTTAGGAAAATTATCTGGGAAAATTTTCCTAAAGGTAGAATTCCTTTGAAGAATTTGTTTTGAGGTAAAAGACTAAGTACAGTTTCTTTCAGACATTTTATTCAAGACATAGATCTTGAAGACATGAATTCTATCAGACATTTTGTCTACAAGAATTTATTATGAGGTAAAAGAATAAGTATAAATTATTTTAGAGGAAGTGGCCAAGACATAATAGCTCAAGGAAAATGGTCCACAACAAAAGGCCAAAACACAAAGTTTAAAATAATTTTTGGGAAGCATATTGACATTCACGCAAGTGTCAAATTTTAGGATCAATAGTCATCTATTGGAGCTTAAATTTGATGGTCTATAAGATGTCAAATGTATCCATGTATACATCAAATGATGGTTACATGGATGTCAAATTTAAGCCATGGTAGATAACCATTAAAATTAAAATATCCAAATGATGATAAAATGAATGTCAAAGTTAAGACCTATAAAATAGCCATTGGAATTAAAAAGGTAAGATCTAATAGTGCAGATAAATCAATTAGAAATATAATAGCATGATCTTGACTAATGAGAGAATGGGCCCAAGTAGATCAATGGCTCACATTCAATCATAGATTCAAATCTAACAGCATGTGATCAAGTTAATGAGTCAAGGAGCTTAAGAGGTCACCACATGGTGTAAGCATGTGAATCAGTAGATTGGTAGTAAGATCTTGATATCAATGCATGATTGATAAGTGGCATGAGGGCATTTAATAATGTAAATTAGGATCAACATAGCAAGATGAATCAAAATATTAATGATCCAATCTAGTTTTTGATGGCCAATTAGATAAAGGTCAACAAAGTAACTTTCAATGGGGAAAGGTAAATAAAAGGTATGGAGCCAAGTTTGAGCATGGTTTAATTTGAACCAAAATTAATGTTTAAAAGGATGTCATCGAGTCAAACATGCAAACTTCAATGGTTTCATCTACAGAACCAACTACATGAAAGGGACCCTTCTCCTCACTATTGCATGCAATGATGAACTAGTGAATAGTAATTAGCACTAGGACAAAGCCCTAAAAATTTGATTTAATTATTCTTACCACATTGATTTAGGATCCTAGCTTGGTACAACTTGATCCTACCATTATAACTATCAAGGAAGATCAAGGAGGGAATAATGTAACTATATAACCACATGAAGTGATGGGGGGTCAATTAAAAGGTCTAAAAGAGCATAATTTGTAGGCTCAATTGTAAATATGGTTCAAACATTTGAACTAATTTATTCCCCTTTTCAGTTTCAATTCTCCCTTTCTCTTGCTTCCTTTCTTCTATATATACATATCTTGAGTTGTTGTAAAGTACCACCACACCATGTATGGTGAGGCCTTACTAGATTGATGTTATATTTTACCTTTGAACATTAATAAATGTCTATTTCTATGTTTTGAACAATTATCTAAGTCTAAAAGTGATGTATGGTGATGAGAAGTGATAATTCTTTATCCTTCCTTCATTTATCCTTTCATGTTTAAGCAATAATTCCTAGTCTAATAGGTCATATAGAGCATGGTATAATGTGTAAATATTTTTCAAGTGTATAATTGTCCTTGGAGAGTGTAATCTTCCCTCTAGCTCATTTACCTTGTGTTTTTTCTCACATCTCACCTCTATATTGAAATACTCATGTTAGAACCCATTAAAGTTTATATACTAGTATGTATGCAAGAGTTCCTAGTCTAATACATCACATAGAGTGTGGTCTAGTGTGTAAAGATTTTGTCAAATGTAAAATTGTCTTTAGAGTGTGAAATCTACCCTCTAGTTCATTTATATTGTGTTTTTTCTCACATCTTCCCTCCATATTGAAATACTCATGCTAGAACCCATTAAAGCTTAGATACTAGTATGTATGCTTTATTTCTTTTATGGTAGAAATATGATGGTCATGTGGAAGACATTTTTGGTGCATCACCTCCTTCAGAGTAGGTTTAATTTATGCATTCTATAACTCTTTTCCCCATAATTAAGTAGTAGCTTAAGTGATAAATAGTGCATGACATATTAAGGGAGCTAACCCTTAAACCTAGAGGTTCATTTCTAATATAGGTGCACCCACATACCTAAAAATGTTCCCATGTTACCCAAATCTTGAAGAGGCCTAAACAACCCCTTCTAGGGTGTAGTATTTGGTGACAATAAGAACCATATGATAATAATGGTCGCACTCTCTAAGAACACTTAAATAACTTTAATTACTCATACCAATCCAAATAGAGAGAAAAATTGAAGGGTATGAGAATGAGCAGGTAGAAAAGAGGAGTTAACACTCTTATCAATGTTTCATATATCATGGTACACCAAAACTATAACTATTTCCTTGTATTTCTAATATACAAAGAGTTTTATCATCCCCCAAAGTCACTTAATCCAACTCACCTCCTCTTGTCCATACCATACAAAGACTAGTTGACTAGTTCTTCTTGCAAAGGAGAGTGACAAAAAGATAGAATGGTTTTTTTTTTTCATTTTTGAGCTTGTCAAAGCTTCCCAAGAATGGAACTAAGTTTAGGGTACTTGAAGAGTCACTTTAGAAGTCCTCTCACATTCCAAAACTACTACAAAGCTCCTACAACAATTAGAAACTACCTAAAACTACCTAATCTTATTACTTTCAATGTTGCACCTATAATTGTCAGCCCAAGACTACCATCTCTAATAAGAATCTAGCATATAAGATGTTTAAATACACTTTTGAACACTTTTTCTCTATGTTAAACCCATACAATCTCATTTAATGACTTAAGAGTGACCTTATATGATATAAAATGACACTAAGGACTAATGACCAATATGATCAAGGTTAAAGACATGTAAAATGACTTCACTATGACCATGGTACACAATTACACCCTATGGGACCCTATGAAAAGTTTATAGTACATATGAGGTTGACATTATTTGAATTATGATCAAATTAGTTAACATTTTGGTAATTTCCTAGGGGTGTCGAGTCAGTTATACCAAAGACTAGTAGCTTTCTCCTATCTATTGGGATATGGAAATTCCTCTAAAAGAATGCAAAATACACACCAAAAAACAAGAAATATACACCTAAGAAAATAAACCAATGGAAACACACTTGTTTTCTCAAGAAAATTTAGGTAAAACACACACAACATAAGCAAAGATACACACCTATCATAGTATATATAAGACCTCAAACACTTGAGGTGAATAACAACTCACCATGCTTCAAACAAGGTCAAATATGGTACCTATTGCATCATTTCAGCTCCAAGGATGTACTCTATCATGTGAAGTATGATTATCAATAAACACTTGCTTTATAATTAATCAAATGGCTTACCATTTCAATATCTTATTCTAATTTCAAGTGTGTCATTTGGAGATTTCAAGGACACTCCATCAAGCCCTCTAAGAGACTGGTTTGAGTTTACAACTTTCTTGATTTTTTTCATATCCAATTGACACTCCTCAAACTATAACTTGGGAGTCATTAAAGTTTCTTCAACCTTACATTATTATTGAATATGATGTACTTAATGTATAAGACCACCAAGTTTCTCTTCCTACTATTCCAACACATCTTGAAATGGTTCAACCTCAAGTTGAGGCTTAGACTACTCCTTAATGACAAAATATTCTACCTTGGTCTCATTTGACTCCTCCATGACTACAACTTCTTTGACAGTGGTTTGATATTCATCTTCATGCTTAATAGGATACTCTCCTTCATGCTTAGGATATTCATTAACCTCCTTATCATTAAGATCACACTTCTTATGGAGGGAAGTTAGTCTTCTCAACCATTCAAACTCTTAATTTATGGAAAAAAAATATGACATAGGTTATCTTCTTCCTCATAGGTGTCATATTTAAGGACTTCTCCATATTGTGTAGGCAGAATGGCATTGTCCTTCTCACTATCTTGATCTATCATGTTTGGAAAGCTATCATCATCATGCATATGAATAAGGTAATTATCTTCAGTATCTTTTAAAAAATAATCATCAATGCATACCTTAGAATGTTCATATCCTAACTCATGGATGATGTATCTACCAAGATAAATTTGGTCAAATAAATTATATAGATCATGTCCATAAGTGTCTACACCATACTCATCTAGGAAAAGTTTATATATTCCCTCAAGCTTATAATATGTTCCATCATCTACAACATAGTCCTTTTGATCATTGATTGTGCCATTGAGATTAGAGCTTGCTTCTACATAATGCTCAATATGAAACTTAGACAATGGTTGAGTTATAGTAGTTACCATTGCTCCATACCCTATCTTGAATGTTAAGAAGGCCTAGTCAACTGAGAGGTAGCCTCCTATCTTGGCTATGAAATCCCTTGAGAGTTAGATAGAAAAGTGATCAAGCAAATCAACCACAACTATATCTTGAAGAATAGGGAATATTGGATAATCATGAAGGAAATTTTTCAACCCTTTCACAAGTCCCACTAACTTAACTAGTATCCCATAAAGTTGTATCACCCCCTTATTGTTGGTTCATACTTCAACCCCAATTTATCTACCACAAGCTTGGGCATCACTAAGGTACTAGCCCCACTATCCACTATGCAGTTATGAACAAATATGTAACCCATAATGAGAGTGAGGTACAAGGGTGGAGGATTTTCATATTTAGAAGAGGGTTCCATAATGTTTGTGGGAACATTTTTTAGGGTAAAATTATCATGATTTGATGGTTGAGGATTGAGGTGGATTTGGGATAGTTTTTCTTGAAGGATATTTTTTAGATCAGGTAAGTGTAACATTTCCCAAAGAGAGAAACTAGCTTTAGCATTCTTCAAAGAGTCAATAATGTTAAAATAAGGAGAATTTACCTTTTCTTGTGTCCTTGAAGGTAAGGAAGTGTTTAGAGTTTGAGACATTGAAGCACTTTGAGTAACCCTTCCAATATTCTTATTTGAATAAGGTAAAGAATTTGTAGGGACTATTAGACTTGCAGTCACACCTTACTACCTTGTAAAAGGGTTTCTTGCCTTTTTTCAACACCGTGATTATCTCCTAAATCCTTCCTCTTAGATCTGATATTAGCTGCAATTGAATAATTCTAATTGAGGACAAAGGTGTCTTCTACTAGAAAATTTTCAAGGTTCACTCTTTGAGGCTACCATCCTTCATTTATTTGCATTAGAAATTCATCTTTTACTTATAATTAAGGAGTAAATCCACCTTAAGAAACTAAATCGTGTTCCCCACCTTCATTGGTATCAATTAATTATCTTTTTTTCCATTCCTCTCCTTTCACTAAGTTGCTATAAACTGGTACCATGGCTCTTGTGTTGGTGTTTCACTACATTTTGAGCTTATTTTACATTCAAAGAGAGAGAGACAAAAAAGAGAGAGTTAGGGATAAGTGATTAAAACTTGGATAAGTGTGCACCATTCTAGAATTTGTAGATTACCCTCTTTGGCTATGGAAGAAGACACATGTAGATAAGAAAACACTACATAAAATAGTTGTTAGTAGAGATATGTGCAGACTGCCAAGCTACACATTTGTTTTAGGAAGCATGAAACATCCTTGGGATGACAGTATGCTATTTTAAAATAAATGCAAGTAAACATAGAGAGAGTTGGAGTTCTATTTACCATGACGTAGGTTTGAGTGTAGCAAAAGATAATACAGTATAGGCTGATAAGTTAGGTCTATGTTTTGGGAAGGTTATTAGGTGATTTTGAGGTTACTAGTTCAAAAACATATTAACCAACATCAATTAAAGGACTGATGTCAGTTGGGGTCACCGATGTCAGTTTGGTCACTGATGTTGATTGGGGTAGTAGTATTATAATGAGTTAGAGAAGGGTTTTTTTGGAGTGAAAATGGGAGTATGGTTAGGTTGTGAGGTTATGAATAGTTATAAGGGGTGAATAAGATGCAAGTAAGCTTGAATAATTGGTTAGTATGTTGGGGTAGAGATAAATGGGTGGAGATATTTACAACTCCTCCATAGAAGGAGTTGGGGTTCATGAAACAATAAATAGTATAATGTAAATCAATTATAAAATTACTATTTAAAGATTTACAAAACACTGAGATATACTTAGCTGGTGAAATGGGTGAATTGTGACTACTAGATAGATGACTCTAATGAGGCTTGGTAAATCAATACATGAATAGACAAGATAATTATGTGTTTCTAGTCCTTAAGAGTTTAAGCTCTGTGTAGTGTATCAATTCTTGATCTAGATCAATTTGTGTAGAGTAACGATAAGCCTAGATGTTGAAAGTGATGTAGATGCTCTAATTGCCAAAAGCTTGTGCATGAATCATTAATTTTTTGACCTAAATACCAACTTGTAATTTTGCTTAAGTAATTGATGTCAGTGATTCTATCAACATATATCGAGGGTTGATCGACATTAGTGGTATGAGAATAGGTTAAAGGGCTATTTTTAGCCCATTTTTTATTCTTTATGTTGCCAAGTGTGGTGTCTATTAGAAAATGATAAAAATGTGAGGTTATGAAGAACATAGTTAGTTAGAAATTATGTTGGGGGTAAGAACAAGTCATAGGTAGTTAGGACTAGGAGACTAAGTCTCAAGCTAACTCATAGGGTAAGAATTAGTCTTAATATGAGGTGGCTAGATGAGGTGGCATAAGTGGGTTTTAATTAACTTAATTAAATATTTTAAGGTGAAAACATGGGTTAGGAAGGTTAATTATTAAAAGGGGATTAAGGGGGGTTTGACATAGGGAGTCACACAAGTGTGTGATGTAATTCTAGTGTCTAATTTACCCCTTTTGTCTTGTAACTTGTATTGACAAGTTGTGATATAAAAAATAGGAGTTGGATGCTCCAAGTATAGGATGAGATATTCCCCCTCAAAATGGGAATTGATGGAGGAGAATCTAAAATTGGGTACCAGTTTGATAGGTAGTGAATGGATGGGTAGATGGTGAGTGCAAACATGGGAACATCATTGCTTGCACGTATACTACTATGATATAAATAACAATGATGTAATAGTGGGAACACAATCAATAATGGGTATAGGTGAGGAGGACTTGGATAGAAATAACTAGACTATAGTTTATTAGTGATAGCTAATAGGGTTAAAATTATCAAATTTTTAGCTCTAATGGTCCATGTGTTCTAGGTATCCAAGGTAGGAAGTGATCTTAGAAAATAAAAAGGGTTTTAGGTGACATATATGGCAAGGTCATGATCTAAAAAAACCTTATATACATGTGTGTGTATAATAGCCAACTATAGCATGGTAGCATAAGCAATCAGAATGATCAAGGTAAGGTTGGCTCAAAAGGGTCATTGGTTGAGGAGATATTTGTGATCTCTGGTCAGAGTCATCATGGGTGAAAATTTAAGTGATTTCCAAAGTTTGTTATTGTGGGTGGAAATTTAAGTGATCTCCAAGGTTGGTTATCATGGGTGGGGAGATATATGTGATCTCTAGGTTTCCCCATAAGGAGTCCATGTGAATCACTAAAGGCATGTAATTAGGGTGATTTTTCAAAGGGTGGTGGTTGGGGTTGGAAACCCTAATTTTAAGGTGGTTGATATTGGTTAGGTCATTGATGTCAATAGGAAGTATGCTGATATAGGTAGCTTAGGGTAGGATTGTCGACATCAGTGGGTGACCAAACTTGACAAAAGGGGTTTGGGAACCCACCAAAATTCATTTGTAACATTATATTGGATGAAATGAGATCTTTGAGTGTCATGTCATGTGGCATAAAACATCTGGAGGTTGTCTTATTATGGTGAGGTGGTGATAGGTGACTGGTTGAGAAGAGTGTGTGAGAGTGAGGGTATGATTTCGCAGTTGGTAGGTTGTGGTGTGACTAAGGGAGTGTTGGTGTGGATAGAGATGGTATAGGTATGAGGGGACCTAGTTTTAGGTGCTCCATTATAGGTTCCAATCATTTTAGCCCAAAGGAGATGGAGAGATGAGGTAGGATCTGTTTGGGTGGCTTGAGTTAGTTATTATTTTAATTTAGGGTTTGATCATAATTTGTTAGTTAGGTTAAATGTGAATGTGTCAGGGGAGAGAGGGTAATTAATGGGGTAGTGGATGGGTTAATGGTAGGGTTAGGTGGATTTTTGGGGGGTTGGGGGTAGTTTTTAGGAAAAACCATAAATTTTGGGTATAGGTTATTTGGCCCTAAGGATAAAATAGTCACTGATGTCAGTTGGGTCTATTGACATAAATTGACAATCGATGATGATGTTAGTTGACAACTGATGTTGATGTCAGCATATAAGATTGATTTCAATCAAAATATAACTGATGTCAGTCATTAGAAAACCCAAAGGGGAAATTTTAGGAAAAATTAGGGCTAATTGTGTGTCCTAGTTGAATTTGTACAAGTGCATTAGTGAACTATATTGATGGCCAAGCTAGCCTCAGAAGACCCTATGTCAATAGAGTGATGCCTACATAACCCTAATTAGGGCCTCAGGCCAATGTATTTATCCCAAAGGGAAGGGAAAAATGGGTTAGATATGGGTTAAAATTGTTAAGGCAATTGGTTAGGAAAAAGTAGGCTGAAATAGGCCATGGGACCTAGGGTTAAAAATAAGTCATTAGGCCTAGGGTGTAAGACATAGGTTATGGGACCTAGAGGTTTATAATAGGCTAGTTGGCATAAGGTTTAATATAGAGGCCATGGGGCCTAGAGGTTTAGAATAGGCCAGTTGACCTAAGATTTAAGATATAGGCCATGGGAACTAGAGTTTAAGTAGGTGAATGGCTAGATAGGTAGGTAGGTAGTTGATTGAGCTATCCTCATAAAACCTTATGCTTATTGAATGTTACCTACATAGCCTAGATTAGATCCTTAGAAAAATTTAGTTCTCTTAAATGGAAATGGATTAAAAGAGGTTTATAACTTAAGGTATGTGGCTTAATGGAGTGATTTTGTGTGTGTGGATGCAGGCTAGATAGGAGTTGACATTATGAGATTGAATACCTACATAGCTAATGAGGATGAGGAGGGATGTCACCATGGATGAGTGGGAGCACATGGAAGCTATAGGGTTAAGAGGAGTTATATGATATCATAGAGTTATATAAGATGTTAGCTTGATGTTAACCTTGATAGAGAATTGGGATCACACCCCCAACACCTTCTATCTACCTAATAGAGAATTGATAGTGATGCAAGAGGATGTATATAGGATTTTATGATTACCACTCTAGGATGAGGATCTCTTCTCATTTTTGAGGGAGGATCATGATGTTCATATGTCCACATTGTTTGGGGAGCATGTCAATGAGGTGACTTTTCATTTGCTAAAATTTGCATATGAGCCACTTTACACTACTGATGAGGAACATCATCACCTAATTATCTTGATGATGATAGGAATTATAGTGTATGTACTACCTAACATGAATGGAAGGATATTCCTTATCATGATGATTAGAGTTTTGGCATAGATGTTTGAGCAATAGATAGTCTTTGCATGGGGACTAGATTTTTTTACATAGTTATATAGGGAGTTATAGGGTGTGAGGTTGTGATAATGATATAGTCTTTATGTTATGAATTTACTTAATTTTTGGGAATACGATAAAATTATGGTGACACAACCACTAGGGCTACCAATCAAGATTTTTACTAGTTTCAGGGTTGGTTTTAGATGATGGAGAGAGAGCATGGCACAAACATGAGTAGATGGCATCATGTGGGATATTGATTATTATAATTATTTAATGGATTGACTGATTCCTATATATATTATCTAGAGGCCCTAGTTGACATATCCTAAATTTAGAGGATAGGTAGAGCATCTTGTAGGCTTATAGAGTATGATATGGGTCAGGGGGAGGTGAGCTAGAGAGTTGGAGATGATACTTATGGTCAGGGTAAGGACAAAATTTGGGTTATTATAGGACATACCTCATATTTTTCCTTGATATATGAGGTATGATATATAGGCACCCATTCCTTTGCCCTAGGAGACAAATGGGTTAGATTTTAAAGAGCTACCAGTAAGCCCAGGTGTGATAGATCTAGGGTGTATAATGACTTATCAAGTGTGGTGGGTAGGTTTTCACCCTATGATTCTAAGGAGACCACAACCAAATTTTTAATGAGAAGTGAGAGAGAGTAATACATATATACAAGCATGATATATAATGCAAGCACAAGTTTTGGTCTTATAGGGATAGGTGATGACACTACAAACCTAGCTAACTATAGCATAGGTATATTTTTTGGTTCTATAGGGATAGGTGATGACACTACAAGGATAGGTTACTACACTGACAATAGAGAGAGATGGATTTAGAGTATAAGGGTACGCTACCCCCCCTCCTCCACCATAGGGACTAGTACATGATCCACTGTAGGCATCATCATAGGGTCTTACAGTAGGTTTGATGGGTCTACCCTAGACTATGCCACTAGTAAGGTACAACATTTCTTTAGATGATATTGCATACTATGAGAGAGCTATCAAGTAGTTATTATATATTTATATATATATTGAGGCTAGAGATTAAGAGAGATCATAGATACGCACCATAGCCTCTAGTTCACATAGACATAAATAGGTAGAGGGTATTGATGATTTTACTTCTTCATGACCATGACCATAGCCATGAGTATTCTGAGGGCTAAATGTATTGTGATTTTTGTTATATATATTCTAGCCTACGAGCTAAATTTTTGAGATGTATGGTGAGAGAGAGAAGAAAATGATATGATTCATTGATGTATATTCATATTGAGTATATATATATATATATATGATATTTTGGTATTGTGAGATGTTATGATGATGTTATTGATGATGATGGTATATTATGTATGAGGTTTATGTGATGTTATTTGTGGTTATGTTAGTGATAGTTAGTGTGTTATGTTATCATTTCCCATATTTTTGATGGTACATGTATAGTTGAGCAGTTGGTTTCATCTTAGTATTTTTCCATATATGTGATGGTGTATGCTAAAAATGAGTTGTTTGATTTTATATTTTATCAATTTAATATTGTTTAGAGAAGTTATGTTAGTTGTATTTCACATGAGGTTGTATGAAATAAATTAGTTGGTAAATGGTTTATTAGTATTAGTAGAGTGTGATGATTGAAGAATGTATTTTTAATATGCCATGATGTTTGTTGATATTATTGAGCATCATTTCTTGAAATGGATATGTAAATAATAGTATTCTTAAAGACATAAATTTAAGATGTAAGAATAGAGATTAGTAGGTAGGCAGGAAGTTAACCAAATCTTGTTGTGAGGTGCCACATTAAAAGAGAAATCAACATGTGATATAAAAGAAAGGGACATGATGATCTTGCATTGGTGAGGACCATAACGACCATATGAATAGTCATGAGAGTATGAGCCTTATTCATGCATTTAGTATTGACCATTTATTTGGTAGATAAATGTCATGATCACCTTGTGTCAAGTTAGTTCAAAGTCACTTGATTATGAGGGAGTAAGAGGGGAAAAAGGTAAAAGGAATTAGGGTGTTTGGGTAGTATAACCTTACTAGTGAGGATGATATACCCCTTTTGTAGGTGACCTAAGAGCTACCATAGAGAAGTCCATGACTAAAATTTTTCATGTCTTTTTCTTGTGAAAGCTGATCAATACAGGAAGCCTTCATCGAGATGTTGTTGGTGATTTGAGGTCATGTGAAGTTGATCAATGAAAGAATATTCTAAGGCATTATTTACATGATAACAAAGCTTGGCTTAGCTATCCTTCAAGGGAGTGGTCTAAGTATTTTTTTTTTTAGCTGTCCTTCTAGGATTAGTCTATTTATAATAGTAATGATAAGTTACGTAGTTGTCCTTCAAGGGAGTAGACTACATTGAGAATCATGACCTGAAAGATAATAATTTGTCTATATATATCCCAATTATTATTATTATTATTATTATTATTATTATTATTATTATTATTATATTGCTTTTTTAGTCATGGATAAGACTATAGAGGCTTAGAGGTTTTCTTTTATGAGGGAAAAACCATAACACTTGGAAGGTTAACTAAGTGTATAGAAACAAGGATTAAGAGGAAGGGAGGTGAATGTAATAAAGTTGCTCAAGGGATAAGCTAGAGTTAAACACAAAGTGAAGTGTCACTTGATTAACAAAATAATGGTCATATGTGCAAAGCATTTAAAGGCTCAAGTTCTAGCTTACTTTCAAGAAAAGACAACTAATAAGGTCTTGAGCCATACTTGTGAGTTATGATGTAGGGTCTAAGCCAATTAGGAGCAAACTTGCCCCATTTTCTTTTTTCCATATTAATTACATGTTGATTTTCCTATAAGATGAGATCTTTGATATTGAAATCTCACTCCTTGAGGTTTTTGTTGTAAGCACGTCTAATATGCTCCTGATAGATTTGGAGGTGACTGAGGGATACTAGATGTCATTCATCAAGTAGCTCAAGTTAGGACAAACATTCTTGGCAAACGTCATCATTAGTAAGTATGTCTTGTAGAGAGATGTGAAGAGAAGGAATCTAGACCTTGAGAGTCAAGACTACTTCCATCCCATATAGCAATGAAAAAGGTGTAACACCCATAGGGGTTTGAATGCTAGTGTAGTAAGCCCAAAAGGTGAAGGGAATGTACATATGCTAATATCTACTAGCATTATTGACTACCTTTATGAGGATTTTAGTTAAGGTTTTCTTAGAAGTTTCTACCTGTCTATTTGCTTGTGGATAATATGATGATGAGAAGATTAATTTGATTCCAAAATCATCACAGAGCTTTTAGATAGTCTAATTTTTGAAAGATTTGTCATTGTCCATAATAATCTTATGGGGGACACTGAAATGATAGATGATGTGATGGTTTATAAAGTCGATAATTTTTTAGCCTTAGTGGAGATGAGAGGAATAGCCTCGACCCACTTGGTGAAGTATTTAGTAGTATTAATGATAAAATGATGCTAGAGAGATGAATGAGGGTTAATCTCACTGATTAGATCCAAACCCCATTATGAAAAGGGACAAAATTATCTTGTGACTTTTAAGGCATGGCTTGGATTGTGAAGGAGGTTAGCATGTTTTTAACATTTGACACAACATCAAATGTAATTTTGATAATCTTGGTTGAGTGTCAACCAATAGTAGCCAAGTTGAAGGATGCATTTGGAAATCAAGTTCCCACTGAAATGTCCCACATAAATCCTATCATGGACTTCCTTAATGGTGAAGGGGATTTCAGCACAAGTGAGGCATCTAAGGAGGAGACCATCAAAGCCTTGTTTATAGATAAGGCCCCCTAGCATAGTGTAGTGAGTACTAATTTTAATGAAATCACATCTCCCATTATTAGAAAGGTTTTATAGAATGATAGAATAAGTGAGATAGTCAAAAAGTTATTTGTACCAAACATCATGTGGATTAGAGTCAAAATTACCCATAAATAGGATGTTAGTTGACACATAGGAAGGCAATGTGAGGTGATGCATGATGATTTATATTTTAAAAGAAGAGTGTGAGGATGGAATGTGTGAGGCAAGGGAAGCCATCATGTTGGCAAACTTATTTATAGATAAGGGAATTGTCTGTAAGAGGTAGTGGTCAAATGATTACAATAATGCTTCTACATATTGTTTATATCATTGCAAAATTTCATTTTTATAGAGGTAGGAACCATTAACCTGATTAATCACTAGTTGGGAATCACTAAAGATGTTGATTGATTTGAAGTCCAAGAAAATGATCATTTAAATCCCTAAGACCAAAGCTTCATATTTGGCCATATTATTAGTACATTTGAAATCTAGTTTAAATGATAGAGGCATAGGCTCACCATCAAGAGGGATGAGGATGACCCCCACACCCCCACTAAGTTGGCATTTATACCCATCAAATAAAATCATCATTTTATAGGAGATGTCATTGATGGATAGCATTACAATAGAATCAATAAGGAATTTGAGGTTAGAAGGTTAGTTGTCAGGTAAAGGGGCATCAACTAACCGGTCAGTAATTATTTGCCCCTTGATAGACTTTTGTTGGATAAATTCTAAGTCAAACTTAGCAAGGAGCATGAGATAATGATCCATATGCTAGTTTTGGTATAGCTTTGAATGCATGTATTTGAGGGGGTTAGTATGGGTGATAATGTAGGTTTTTTAATTTAAAAGTTATTGGTAGATTTTAGAAGTTGTAAGGACCAATGCGAGATATAGCTTTTTGGTATGAGTATACCAAGTTTCATAATCAATAAGCATTTAGATAATGTAGTAAATAGTTTTTTCTCTATGTTGATCATCCTGATGTGCAATCATAGCACCCAAAGAATGGTCTATTACATAAATATAGAGGTAGAAAGGTTGGTCCTCTTTGTGGGGAAAGGAGATACCCTTTGAGTGAATCAAAGGCTTTCTTACAACCCATGTCTCAATGTAAGGAGACATATTTTTTAAGTAGATGATGAAAAGGTTAACATAAATCTAACAACTGAGAGATGAAATGATGGATCGACTAAAGTTTGCCTTGTAAGCTGTAGAACTACTTGAGATTATTTATAGTATTGCCTGAACCTTAGTTTCAATACCATGGAGGGAGATAATAAAGCCTAAAATCTTACCTAAAAGGACCCTAAAGTTATATTTCTTTGGGTGTAGTTGAACATTATATTGGAGGAGATGAGTGAATATGATTTTCAAATTTTCCAAGTGATCCTGGTGATGTTTAAACTTTCCAAGTAAGTCATCCACATAGTCTTCCATAATTTTGTGTAGGAGGTCATGAAAAATTAAGTCCTGGCATGTTGGTAGGTATCACCAGCATTATTGAGGCCAAAAGGCATGACTCAGTAAGAGAAATTCCCCTATGGGGTGATGAAAGTGGTCTTGTATTGATCTTCAAGAGAAAGTAAGATTTGATTTTAGCCTGAGAACCCATCCATAAGAGAGAACATCTCATGGCTAGTCATCAGGTCAACAAGTTGGTCGATACTTGGCAAAGGAAAGTCATCCTTTGGATAAGTGAGGTTTAGATCATGGTAGTCAGTGCAAATGTGGATTTCCTCTATCACTTTTGTGATAGGGATGATATTGGAAACCCATTGTGGATAGTCAATGGGTTGAATAAAGCTAACAAAGAGGAAGCATAAGAGCTCTTCTTTGACAAGGAGAGCAATATAAGGTTCATCTTTCAAAGATTCTATTTAATAGGCTTATCATCATGGTTGGTTAAAATATTTTGGGTGATGATAGAGGGGCCAATGCTAGGCATGTCATGATAAGACCAATAAAATGCTTTACTATGATCAAAGAGGAAAGCGGTATAATTGGTTTATTCAAGGGAATATAAAGATTGGCCAATCTTGAGGATTCGAGGGTTATCTAGAGAGGGTAAATTAATGTCAATGGTTGATTCATTTAACATAGTTTTCATTTTATAAGGGATTGATTTTTGGATATAGGAATCATCTGCACCCATGTAGGTGATAATAGCATCATCATCCTAACATTAGATAGTGTTAATAGTGGGAGAGTCTTCGTCAATAATTTCATGATGAATGAGAGGAAGGGACCTTATTTCCTCACCCAGATGATAGGTCATGGGTCTTAAATGAATGGTTTTTATTAAAAAAATAGGATGTGTGGATACCTCTGATTCTATAAGTGATGATGGGAGAAGAGGAGAGGATGGAGGAGAGAGTGGTTCCTTGATATGAGAGACCTTCGTAGGTTTTATTTGTTCAAAAAAACCCACACCATATTGCTTTTTGGCATCTTTGATGGTCTTATTGGTGGGGTATTAAATGGGTATATGAGTACCCTACTCATAACAATCCAACCTAAATCCTTTCTAGGTGCACCTATAAATATAAGTGTTAAAAAAACTAGGTTTACCTAAGAAGGAGAAGTCACAGGTAAAACATTATGGTAAAGAGGAGGGATTTTTGACAATAGGAGTTTGATCAATTCCCCCATATGTGAGATTAGTTTTAAGGTTAAGGGGGCCATACGGGATGACCATCCCAATACAAGGATCATAATTGGGGTGCATGTGAAGTTTTCCATACTCTTTTGAAGTATAGAACATGTTGAGTGTCAACAACTGATCTTCTCTAAGTGAAAGGAATTTCAAAGTGTCTTCTATGGGGTCCTTATCAAGAATTTGTGTCACCAATATCTAAGTAACTAGGGTAGTTGAGCTTATTAAGGCTTAAATGATAGAATAAATAGAGGAAGATGTTTTCAAAGGAATGAGGACATCATTAGGATGATAAGTCATGTTGCATGTTTTAAAAGGAGTCATATTGGTGAGAATAACATACACTTTCCCACCATGCTCAAATTTGACATAGTGATGTAAATTCAAGGGTACACATGCCATGGCACGTATTCAAGTCCATCCAATAAATATGTTATATTGAAACTATCCTTCGATAACATAGAAGATTTTGGGGATTATGTGATTACCCACATAGATATCCAAGACTATAGTACCCAAAATAGTCACTATAATATCATTAAAGGAATGGAGTATCACATCAGACTATGATACACATTTATCAGGAAGTGATAGCTATTTATAGGCATGAGTGGAGATAATATTAATATTAGCACCTCCATTGATCATGACTCTCTCAACACAAGTTTTATTTATATATGTGGTGATAAAAAGTGTAGGGTCCTAGTCTCCCAAGTGAAGAGATAGAATTTTTGAATCACTAAAGGAAATGAGGGCAATAGTATTAAGAGAATCTACTAAAGTTGTAAGAGGTTGAGGATCATCAAGTTGTACCTCAATGGCTTGTAAACATTGATCAAGGCTTGATGGTGCTGGGATGAGTTTTGGATTAAATCATAGAAAGACATCTTTATAGGGGTTTGGTGAAATTTTTTCACCATTAAGTCTTGAATTACTTGTGAAGATGTGTGTTGGGGGCACCAACAATAGAGAACTTGGGATTTGGTGGAGGAGAATATTTTGAGAATGGATGAGCCCAAGGGGTGGTGTCTTTTTCCTTACCTTTATCCTTTTGATTTTGAGACCGTGTGGCCACATTAACTGTGTTAATATAGAGCACAGGCAAAGAAGGTGGTAAAGGAGGCATAACCTCATCATTAGTCTTAGACTTAGGTGAGATGGTAGGTAGAGTTTAGGATGGAACTAGAAGAATAACTATGAGGTTAAAAAGAGGCTCCTTAGTGAAACTTTTGTTAATATTAAAGAGTTGTTGGAGAATAGCTATGAGAGCTTTACAACTTTTTGTATCATGTCTAGGTGAGTGATGATATAAATAAACTTGTGTGTCATAAAACCAAGATGGTTTTGGTCTGAGAGGTTAATAAGTCTTGGTTTAAGGAAGGGTTATGGTGGAGAATTATAAAAATTGCCATAGGAGAGAGGCATGAAAACCTACCAGTGGGATAGCACTTGTTATCATAATAGTGGTGGACACCTTCTTTGATTTAGGAGGCATGGATATGGTTTTGCATGGAACCTTTTTAGGTGAAGGTATAGCCACTAGTTTTGTTGACACCTTTTTAGTCATAGGTGTCGAGGTATTAGATGTGGAAGGGCCACTAAGTGGTATAGGTAAAAAAAGAGGTAGCTTTACCTTTTTTCTTTCTTGGAAAGAGAGTACTCCAACTAAAGTGGAAGGATGGGGTCCCAAGATTGAAGGCAAAGTTGAGGGTAGAGGAGGAGTGAAATGGTGAGGCCTAGGAAGCTTAATATTCTTCCTTGGTTTTGGACATAGAGCTCCAACTCATGGTTGATGATTCAAATCTAACTTTACCTATGGATGAATTAGATTAAACACTAGGTGAACACCCAAAGATCTGATTTACTTTAGGATAGCAAATGCCCATGATGGTGATGGTTCTGACATAGAGGGTCAAGCTTCTGATGGTTTAGGTAAATAAGTTATATCTTTGTAAAAAACCTTAGATTAAATGGTAGTGAAAGGATTGGTAATAGAGTATAACATTTTTTGCATAAGATAGGGAGCATTAAGTCGGTCCCAAAATGTCGAGTGGTCTAGCTTCTTGGAGTCAAAAAATTATATATTTCTTATCAACCATGAGAAAGGTTTAGATAAAGTTGTCATAGGCCTTATATTTGCTTTCATAGAATACTTAGGTGATTGTAAAGAGGGAAGGTGTTGGATTTTGTTCTTTCTATCTAAAGACAAGTAAGAACCACAATCGAGTCTTCTTCAACTAAGGCAAGAGAAGAGGCATGGTCCTCCCTAGGTGGGGGAGGAACTGGTGAAGTCAGTTCTTTTAGTGGATAAATCATGGGTATGATTGTTTCCCCAACATGAAAATTAGGATCAGGTAAGGTGTGCCCTTCTATTGGCAAGAGAAGGGGTAAAATTGGTTTGATAGGTATAAGCACAATAGGTCCCTTGATTAGTGTAGTGATAGATAATGCAGACTCCTCTATATGTGAAAGAGGATTAGATGGGGCACTATCCTCCATTGGTAGAGGAGAAGTAGGTGAAGAAGGCTCTTCAAGAGGGTAGAGCATAGGAATGATGCTCCACTCAACATGCAGATAGGGAGTGGGCATGGCATGCTCTTCTAAAGGTAGGAGAATAGGCAAAATAGGTATAAGAGGAATAAGCATTATGGGTTCCTTGCATGGTAAAAGGATAGGTAGAGGATACCCCTCCACATGTGGGAGAGGGATGGGTGAAATAGGATACTCTAGTCATGGAAGAGGAATAGGTAAAATATGTTCCTCCATTTGTGGGAGAGGTTGGACCAGAGGTAAAGAAAAGACCATATTGATCGTATGAATATTATGATCAAGTGAGTTGTCAGGGCTTGAAATTTTTTTTGATTTATCTAATGGTTAAGAAAAGGATATTTGAACACATTCATTCTTTAATTAGTAGGCACATTAAGGTTATCCAAGATAAGCTCACCTTTATCAATCATATCTTAAATAATGTTTTTGAATGTTTTATAATTGTTAGAATTATGGCCTTTAACTTGATGATAGCCATAAAACTTATCCTCTTTATGCCAAGTTAGAATAGGATGGGAGGGATCAAAATATATATGAGGTCTAATTTGGGGAAGGGTAATAATTCCTTGCTACAATATTTTATCCAAAATGGAAGTGTGCAACTCTCCAATATGAATGTATTATCTTTGTTCATATTGTTGTTGGAATTGTTTGGTTAGATTTTGTGAGGTGGATGGCGTATACTAGTTAACTATGGTAGAAGAAGCTGATTTAACCACCATGGCATCGGTAGACCCTTTTGACTTTTTATTAGAAAAAGAGAGTTTAGAGGAAGATTCATTAGGTTTGGAGTTGGTATTTTTATTATGAAACTTAACCCTATCTTCATCTATAGCCTGAATCTCTAATTTTTATGCCATTGTAAAAGCTTCATCAAATATGCAAAAAGTCTAGATGTGGAGGGTTAAAGAGATTTATTTAGCACATGC
This sequence comes from Torreya grandis, assembly GCA_037957365.1. NCBI lineage: Eukaryota > Viridiplantae > Streptophyta > Pinopsida > Cupressales > Taxaceae > Torreya > Torreya grandis. The sequence continues at coordinate 735,899 of JARHVA010003340.1, forward strand.
TCTTGATAAAATATTGATAAACTCAGGTTGAGGTAAAAAAAAGGAGATTTAATTGATTAAACCTCTCCAACAAGTGATAACGTTAATGATAGACTCATCGTCAAACTATTTAATGGAATAAAGGTCTGTAATAAAGAGATTTTTAGAAGTATTGATAGAGAAGTGGTCAAGGAATAGTTGAGCAAGTTGGGTAAACAAGAAAAGGGAGTGTTAGGTTATGGAACTATACCAATCCAAGGCAACACCCAAAAGAGACATTGGGATAGTGTGAATCAATAATGCATCATCATGCCCTATTAGGTAACAAGCATGTCAAAATGCTTATAAGTGTTGTTGTGGGTCCTCCTTACTCTAGAAATGAGTAAATTTAGGGACCTCCCACTAACTTAGGTAGGGGTGAATAAGTGTAGAAGGATGGATGGGTTCATTACATATTTGATCATAAGATAGGACATTATTTGAACCTGACATAGATGTTTCTAGGTTAGATATCTTATCCATTAGCATCTTGATGAGATCAGGAGAGGGATTGGTGTGAAGACCACCCCCTAATTTATAGGGTAATTGAAGGGAGATAGAGGTAAGATATGACATGCCTTGTTATGGTAGTTTAGATGCAACATACTAGTAATGATTCATGGGCTGAAGGGCAAAAATGAAAGAGGCTTGTCTTATGGGGTTAGAGACAATGCCTTGGTTGGGTACTATCACTAGAGGTTGGGTTACTAGTACAGTTGCATGGGTTGAAGGGTGAGTTTCAAATATTATAATTATGGGTGCAAGAGTTGATGATATGGTCACTAACAAGTTTTGAAATGATGTTTGACTTGGTTGGGCCAGTAGTGGCTATGAGGCTAAGGAAGATACTATAAAATTTGGGTTAAGAAGATGATACTAAGTGGTTGGGGTGGTTGAATTTTGAGGTTTATTGATGGCTTGGTCACTTATTGAAGCAATGGTTTGGGTGACCATAGATGGAATGGTGAAAACCATCAAGACTGTAATTGTCTACATCAGAGAAGTCGGTATGCCATAAAGAGGATCTCTTGTAGTGTTACAAGTTTGGCTCATGGTGAGATAATATTAAAGGGATAAAATGTTATGATCAATAAATCTCATAAATTCAATATCTCCTTTAGGTACAATGGGTATTTGGTTAGGACTGGTAGGCATAGGTGTATTCTCCACAACCAAAGTATGCTCCATGGCAAAATTAAAAAGGAGAGGGAAAGGTGGGAGTCATTGCTAGCTTGCATAATCAGTAAGAATTTTGGCTTGGCTACACATCAAGACCATGAAAAAGGGATAAATGTAGGCCACATACTTTATATTAGTGATAGAGCATCAAAAAACTAGGTTTGAGTATAGGTAGGTAGGTAATTTTAGCTTGTTATTTTAAACAGGCTAAAAATTATAAAATCACAATCATCAATATTAGTTATCAAACTGATGCTGATAGGTCATAGGGCCATTGACATTAGTGGTTTTACCAATGTCAATTACTATGAAATCTAGAAAGGTGAAAAATCTAAGGTTTTGTCAACCAAGAGGTGAAATCTGGGTAAAACAAAGGATACAATAGGTCTGTGCAAGGATAAAAGACACAAAAAAAAATTGAAACTAAAAGTTAATAGAATCTGAGAGGTATAAATGCTTAGATTATATAAATTGATAAAGGAAACATCCTAACTAACTCAAAAATGTAGAAGACAAAAATAAGCATTAAAGGAACATGTAGCCACTAAACATTAACTCCTAAGAATTAATTTTAGTCTCTTGATGGCTTATGCCTTAAAAAGTGTGAGAGTAAAATTGGTTTGTGAAATAGGTACTAGATGAGTAGTCTAAAGATGGTTTTGGGTTCATTTTGGTTCTCAATGTAAATATGTATTAGACTAGGTATGTGGCTTGTTATAAGGGTTTGTTCCCTATACTTTATGGTCCCAAAGCTGAGCTGAGCCACTTAGATAGAATAAACCACTTGTCTAGAGTTTATACTTCATCAGAGAATAGAGTGGGTCCTCCCCTTGGTGGTGAAATCCAAGTGGGATCATTGGGTAGGGTAAGGTGATCCACTGTGTGATGAAATCCCAATGGGCCTTGTCTCAAGTGTGTTTAGATGTTTAATTTTGTGACAGTGATTTAGTTGTGTAACATTTGTGTTCCATGATTAATTTATGATGCTTTATTTAACTAGGTGAACTAAATGTAAAAAGAAAAACAATGACATGCAGTGACTTTTAAACCCAAATTATAAATGTTTAAATTTAGATGAAAACAATGGTGAATAGGAGAAGAGGATGAATTTCACTATCCTAATGCTCAAAAGAGGCAAAAAAAATAAGGTATTCTTTTGAGCTTGCAGTAAAATAATAAATTTGTTTTAGAGGAAAAAGAAGAAGAGAATGATAGGGAAGGAAAATTTTAGTTCTTTCCTTAAATAAAAAATAAAAAGTTCAAAAATTTTGTTTTTGAGAAAGACAGAGAGAGAAAGTGCAAGAAATGAAAATTTCACTATGGTGCACCTATATGAATCATTGGACAAGTAATGAACCTAGGAAAACTCTAGGGTCCCACCGGGCATGCTAGAACATTTCACTACATTTTGAGATTATTTTACATTCAAAGAGAGAGAGTTAGGGATAATTGATTAAAACTCGAATAAGTGTGCACCATTCTAGACTTTTTAGATTCCCCTCTTTGGCTATAGAGGAAGAAACCTATAGATAATAAAACACTACACAAAATAGTTGTTAGTGGAGATATGTGCAAACTTCCAAGCTACGTGCTTGTTCTAAGAAACATAAAACTTATTTGGGATGACAGTCTACTATTTTAAAATAAAGTTTAATATAAATGCAAGTAGAGAGAGAGAGAGAGAGAGAGTTAGAGTTTTGTTTATCATGTTTTAGGTATGAGTGTAGAAAAAGATAATACAGTGTAGGATGATAAGTCATGTATGTGTTTTGGGAAGGTTACTAGGTGATATTGAGGTTATTAGTTTAGAAACATAGTAACCAACATTAGTTAAAGGACTGATGTTAGTTGGGGTTGTTGATGTCATTTTGGTAATCGATGTCAGTTAGGGTCACCAATGCTATTTGGGGTAGTATTATTAGAATGAGTTAGAAAAGGATTTTTTTGGAGGGAAAATGGGAGTATGGTCAGGTTATGAGGTTGGGAAGAGTCGTAATGGGGTGGGTAAGAATTAGGTGAGTCTAGATAGAGGGTTGGTATGTTGGGGTAGAGATAAATGGGTGGGGAGATTTACTACTCTTCCATGGAAGGAGTCAAGGTTTGTGAAACAATAAATAGTATAATATAAATAAATTATAAAATTATTAATTAAAGGCTTATAAAACATCAAGATATACTTAGCTAGTGAAATGGGTGAATTATGACTACTAGATAGATGACTCTGATGAGGCATGGTAAACTGAAGGGTGAATAGACAAGACAAACATATGTTGTTGGTCCTCAAGAGTTCAAGCTCTATGTAGTGTATAAATTCTTGATCTAGATTAATTTGTTTAGAGTAACAGTAAGCGTAGATGTTAAAAGTGATGTAGGATGCTCTAATTACCAAAATCTTGTGTGTGAATCATTGATTTTTTGACATGAATACCAACTTAGAATTCTGTTTAAATAATTGACGTCAATGATTCCGTCAATGTCGGTCAAGGGTTAACCAACATTGGTGGCATGAGAATAGGTAAAAAGGCCATTTTTAGCCCATTTTCTATTCCTTATCTTGTCAAGTGTGGTGTCCATTAGAAAATGGTAAAAATGTGAGGTTATGAAGAATATAGTTAGTTAATAATTTATGTTAGGGGTGAGAATAAGTCATAGGTAGTTAGGATTAGGAGACTAAGTCTCAAGGTTACTTAGAGGGTAAGAATTAATCTTAGGATGAGGTGGCTAGATGAGGTGGCATAAATGGGTTTTAATTAACTTAATTAAATATTTTAAGGTGAAAACATGGGTTCAAAAGGTTAATTATTAAAAGGGGATCAAGGTTGGTTTTGACAAAGGGAGTCATGTAAGTGTGTGATGTAATTATGGTGTCTACAGTTGGAAGTAGAATTTGAGTTGTATGCATTGGCTAACTTATTAAAGTTATTATCTTTGACCTCTCCCTTGACCATATTACTAAGGTGGGAACCTATTTCCTTATTTAGGGTAAGGGTAGGGGTTCCAATTAACACCATACTATAGATGAAGTTGCCTAATCTCAACTTGTAAAGCTTGGATCCTTACATCTGAATCAATTTCATCTTCTAACTTCTTAGGGGTAGCTCTAGACTTGGTATCTAAATTAGGTACTTGAGCAACACTTAGAGTAGTAGTAGACATATTAGGTATCAGAGGTATATAAACTTATGAAGGCAACTTTCTATCTTGTATTAGGCCATTTTCAGCTCTAATGGCAAGGTCATATGCTTTAGGGAAGTTGAAACCACACATGGACTACAACACAATGGATATGTTAGTTCTAATAGCCCTTAGATATGTAAGAAACACAAAGATTTAATGTGGTCTCATGGGAGGAGGTAACCTATGCTAAGTTATTTAGAATCTCTCATTAAAATCATGCATAGTTTCCTTAGGGACTCTTTGAATTACATTGAGTTGATGAATGAGTAATATGTGATCACTTTTATCTTCAAACCTTGATTTTATCAACTCTCCAAAATCATCCCAGGTAGTGATAAAAAATTTGAGCAATGTCCTATACCAATCAGGTGTTTTACCTCTAAGGGACATGGAAAAAATTCTAATGGAAATTTTAACCTTAGTAACATTATGAAAGTTGTATAAGTTTGAGATATCCCTAATATGCTCACTAGGGGTGACATGACCTTCACCATTGAATGTGGAAACACTTTTGGTAGCATTATTGGGTATATCATCATATGTAATAAGGTGAATGGGATTTTTAGTGTTAAAGGCTAGAAAGGCATGCTTCTTATACATGTTCTCCTCAAGTTCCTCTTTACACTCTTATCTTCTTCACTTGTAAAGTCTTATTATTCTTTGAAGGTCAAGATAGGCTGAGGATGTTGAACTTCAAGAGGAATTTTAGGTTGAATGAGTGGGTTTATAGGATTGAAATCTCTACTATAATTTCACCTAGTAAGGACCATAAAGTATAAACATAATAAATAATAAAATAATGGTCTACAACTAAATATTTCCTTGAATGGATTTGCCAAATACTGAGTGGAACACCATATGCAGTTGTGATGTTGTCAAGACCAACATTCACCTTGAAAAAGATGTCTTTGAGATAATGGTCTCACTAGAAGTGCCAAAATTATTGTCACCAAATATTTCACCCTATATTTTGTTGTTCAATCTTACTCTAAGATTTGGGCAACATTAGAATACCTCTAGGCCTATAGGTTGCCTATGGTAGATGTAGACCTCTAGATTTAAGGGCTAGCTACCTAGATATGACTTTGGTTACTTATCACCTACACTAACTACTTACTTGGATGAAAAGGGATAGAAATAAAATGTAAAACAAACTAATCTACTGAGGTGATACACCATAAATATCTCCACTATGTTACCATACACTTACACTATGAAACATGACTCACAACACTAGTCTCAAAATCTTGAATTGCTCTAACATTAGTATTTCAAATATGGAGGTGATATGCATGGAAATACTCAAGGTGAGTAAACTATAGGTCATTTTTAGACACTAAGGATATTATTTAAACTTTAAGATATACCAATGCACGTTAAAACACTTCATGTGACTTGTTAGAGTAGAAACTTCTTGCATCAAACATGGAAGAGTTGAGAGAAAGAAAGGATAGATATTAATAACTTGACATTTCACTATACACTACATCAAAAATTAGACAAGATAGCTTGTGAAATTAAAACCAAATATCAAATAATTATTTTAGATGTGAATTATATTATCAAACCAGTAGGGCTTTTCCATAATAGGTGTAGATTCCCCTATAAAATCCATAATGGCTTACATTTATAGAATGTGTGAGAGGAGAGAGAAGAAGTGAAGCTCAAGGGTCATAATAAAAATTTTAAAGTTATGAATACCATATACATTATATTATAATGAGGTGTATAATATACCATGAAAGTTTTTATTGGACAAGTGTCCATATGAAACATGGAAAACTCCTCAAACTGGCATAGGGTCCTCAAATGGTCTTCTTAAAAACGGCCTTCATGATTAGGCATCTCTTGGGTGATCAAAACCTAAATAGGGAGAATTGACACATGTTAAATATATTATTATGGTTGTAAACATTCCATGATAATCATCAAATGCATCCCTAATTTATATCCATCTTCTAGACACTTATACTCACCATCTATAGTCACTCATTGGTCTTTTAGGCCTCATTATTCACATTTATCACCCAAGTGACCTTTATTTTCTCAAAAAAATCCATGTAATATGTTTTATGACATGTTTATAGGACCATATTTCCTTCCACTCCATGAATTAGGCCTTAAAAATATCTCAAACTAGATTTCTCATCTTTTCACGACGCAGTCACTCTGCATTCTCATTATCTATCTAAGACTGCTTGAAATGAAATATGTAGCATAGAGCATTTTTAACTTATATAAGGTAATAATTTATCATATGTAGTAATAAAAATTCCAAATTTACCTCTCCAAATTATTATCACTCCTTATTTTTCTTCTACACTTATAAAACACATAAAAACCTATAAGAAACCCTATTTTTAGTTTGTCCATTCAAGTAGGGTATAGACCAATTTGATGTGATGGATCCTGAGAGAGTCCTCCACAATTACAAAACCATTTCTAATCCATATGACCACTTTTTAATTCATTTACATCATTTCATTCTCCATCAAGTCTTAGATAAGGGTTTAGGAGGGTTTTGAATGGTTTGGAGGTGTTAGCCATTGTTCATAAAAACTATACATTAAAACTACCAAAATTTACCATTTAGTTTGAGATAATGACCTTATTAAAATATACCCAACTCCTTGGGTCATAATTAAATATTTTTATACATGTGTGAGTAAGATAATTTGGCCTATCGAGATTTAGAATGCATTTTGGGCACCTTGAAATGAGTTTGAGCCAAAAATGCCCCCTCTGTGTAGTTCCTCTATAAACCAATGCCTCTTGGAGACTCTATTCCTTCTCTTTAATGTCATAAAATTTACTATATATTTTTCATGGTCATTTAAATAAATATATGCCCCTGAAGGGCTTAGGTCTAATTCTAGGCCTAATAGGCCTAACTGTGCTTCATGACCTATGACCACCTCTGAGTGGATTTTTAGGATTGTGAGTGAATTTAATGATTATTAATATCCAAATAAGCCTAAATAATCATCACTAAATGCATTTAATACTCTCACTTCACCCCTTTCTCACATTTACATACCCTACCTACATTCTTCATCTTGACTAGGAGTGCCCTCTGTATGAGACAAAAAAGAGGGAATCTACCCTATTTTTCCTATCAATTTTAATATATTTAAAGATTTATTAGGTATTTAATACCTTATTCACTAAATTTTATAGCTGTATCACACCAATATACCCTTCAACTCTTCAAATCCCTCAAAATTGGCTCATAAGACTTGACTATGCAAGGACTTTGTATTGACTATAGTTTGAAAGTTTGAAACTCAGTCTCTATATTGTTTCATTTATCTAAGCATCACATGATATGTATATAACCATTTTTATAATGGTTATCAACATTTTAACCATATATACTTATTCCAGCCTTCTCAACATGCACTCTCCACTTGACTACGCCTATTCCAAAAACTATAAATGATTGTAGGTGTTTATCTTAGTAAAGATTAGGCTCTATTTTAGGTCAGTGTGCATGTTTTAAACATTTATATTCTTTTTTGGAGTCATATCATATCATTTAATAGTTGTTTAAACACAAATATTGTCTTAGGGCTATGTTCAACATTCAAACTACCTTTTCCCATGTATTGTCAGTCTATAGTCAGACTGTAGGTGACATTTTGAGATAAAAGGGACTCATGTAGGTGGTGACTTGAGTCAAACCATTATTTCTCAACCCCTCAATTTCTCATTAGGTCATTAGTGTCATTCTCACTCAAATTGAGTCACTTTTTCATTGAATCCTACAACCAATGTGTCATGCTACATTGTAAGGCCATTTGAGCTTAAAGCACTATAGCTTATTAAAGGTTTTTAGTGTGAATTTTCTTGAAATGGAAACCTATTCACACTATCCTCTCATGACCAAACAATCATTATTTATCTCAAGACATTTTCCTTCATGATTGGGCTACAATATGGAAACTACTTAGACTACCTAGACCTCAAGACACTTCTCTATGGGATGACCAAAAGTATGAGTAAGAATTGATTCAAAGAGGTTAAGGTAACATTTCTCAAATGCAACTTTTCAAACCTATGATTAAGACCTTCAGTATGCCTGCTTGAAATTACCTTACCATTTTCACAATTAATCTCTTAATTCCCTCAGAATTTATGAAGGTATCAAATAAGTTCAAACACCTATATTCCAACTCTCTTAGACCTCTGTGGTGTTCCCTATAGGTGGACATCAGATTCAAGATTGTGTGCATATTAAATTGGTTATCATAACCAATATCCTAACCTTGTGAAGTATTAAATCTCACTATTATTTCCACATTATGATACTTTTCATGGTCCTTGAAATATTTGATTCATGGACATGATTGTTCAAGGATTTAGTTCACTTGGTCGTATGTGACAGTTGTAAGGAAACCTGACTGTGTGTAACTTTTAAAATTTTCACTTCACCAAGTTCTACTCTTTAAGACTCAATCCTCCAAAATAAAACTTATCATCATGATTTGATAGGTGATAAATAACATCACCTTGTATTATCATTATTATTAAGATCAAAATGGGGATATAAGCCTCTACAAATGATGGAAACTATTTGCAAACTAGCAATGGAGCCCTCAACTAGAAAAGTGATATAGTTTTTCTCATTCTTTGATTTCTTAACATTCAAACATGACTAATAACCACTTGATAATAATGGTAACACTCTCCAATAATATGTAAATAACTTTAATTTCTCATACCAATCCA